>OX346732.1:12500-272500 GCA_947063395.1 Hemistola chrysoprasaria
AGTTCTTTTCAACTTTCCCTCACGGTACTTGTTCGCTATCGGTCTCGCGGTAGTATTTAGCCTTAGATGGAGTTTACCACCCACTTAGGGCTGCACTCTCAAGCAACCCGACTCTGAGGAGAGTCCCTCTCGCCGCCGTCCTCCGTCGCTACGGGCCTGGCACCCTCTACGGGAAAACGGCCCCGTTCAAGACGAACTTGGACAGGAGAAGACAACGACGAGAAAGCGGAACCTCCCGAACACCACATCTCCCGCCGCCGTAACAACGGCGGGATTCAGTGCTGGGCTTGTTCCTGTTCGCTCGCCGCTACTAAGGAAATCCTGGTTAGTTTCTTTTCCTCCGCTTACTAATATGCTTAAATTCGGCGGGTAATCCTCCCTGATCTGAGGCCAACGTTATAAATGGAGGCAGACACGATATCCGTCGGCGCAGTAACGTCGCATACACTAACTAACACACATATGTTTCGTTTTGTATACACGGCGTCACGGCGCCCTTCGGACGTCGAGTCCGCCTACTCTCTTTACACTCGTCTTATGAACGCGGTAATCGCGCTCTCTCTCTCTACACACACCACACACAACAGTATAATGACAACTCGAATAATCAAAGCGTCACTACACAATGTGTGTCTATATAGATTGATTGATAGACGAGCGTAGTTTTTCTTAATTTTTAAACGTACCAAAGTCTACACTCTCGAGCGAGAGCGACTATAGAGACGTCAAATGCAGTCTGTATAATATAATCGAATGATGATAATAATACACGGACGCAGTGTGGTTTTGTTATTATGCAGCCGGCCCTCAGACAGGAGTGGTCCTGGATGTGTCTCCATGGACCGCAATGTGCGTTCGAAATGTCGATGTTCAAATGTGTCCTGCAGTTCACACTATGACGCGCAGTTAACTGCGTTCTTCATCGACCCGCGAGCCAAGTGATCCACCGTCCAGGGTAATAGTTTTCTTAACATTATTATTACCCTGTTAACAAATATTATTATCTTAGAAAAAACGCGCGAGCGCGCGAGCGCGCGATATACGACGCAGCACACACACACACACACGCGCGAACATTCTAAACCGAGATGGATTATATTAACGAACGCATACATTACACACGAACAACGAAACTCTGGGATGTGGATTTACATCCGTCAACGTTTCGTCAAAATATGTAAATGTATGCGACGCGAGCGCGAGAAAATTCATTCCCTCGTTCGATTAAATGGACGATTATTATTAACTTTTCATTAATATTATAATAATAAATATTATTATAATAATTACGTTAATGATCCTTCCGCAGGTTCCCCTACGGAAACCTTGTTACGACTTTTACTTCCTCTAAATGATCAAGTTTGGTCAACTTCCCAGCGACGCCGACGGCCGTGAAGCCACCGCGTGTCAGTCCGAAGACCTCACTAAATCATTCAATCGGTAGTAGCGACGGGCGGTGTGTACAAAGGGCAGGGACGTAATCAACGCGAGCTTATGACTCGCGCTTACTAGGAATTCCTCGTTTATGGGGGATAATTGCAAACCCCAATCCCCAGCACGAAGGAGTTTCAACGGGTTGCCCGGGCCTCTAGGCCAGGGAGAACATGTTGATTCCTTCAGTGTAGCGCGCGTGCGGCCCAGGACATCTAAGGGCATCACAGACCTGTTATTGCTCAATCTCGTGCGGCTCGAAGCCGCCGGTCCCTCTAAGAAGAATTTTAATACGTCGCCAGTGAGTTGCGCGACAGAATCGCACACACCGAAATGACGACGCCTATTTAGCAGGCTAGAGTCTCGTTCGTTACCGGAATTAACCAGACAAATCGCTCCACCAACTAAGAACGGCCATGCACCACCACCCACCGAATCAAGAAAGAGCTGTTAATCTGTCAATCCTTCCGGTGTCCGGGCCTGGTGAGATTTCCCGTGTTGAGTCAAATTAAGCCGCAGGCTCCACTCCTGGTGGTGCCCTTCCGTCAATTCCTTTAAGTTTCAGCTTTGCAACCATACTCCCCCCGGAGTCCAAAATCTTTGGTTTCCCGGAAGCTGCCCGCCGAGCCATTGTAGTAACGTCGGCGGATCGCTAGATGACATATTTACGGTTAGAACTAGGGCGGTATCTAATCGCCTTCGAACCTCTAACTTTCGTTCTTGATTGATGAAAACACCTTTGGCAAATGCTTTCGCTGATGTTCGTCTTGCGACGATCCAAGAATTTCACCTCTAACGTCGCAATACGAATGCCCCCAGTTATCCCTATTAATCATTACCTCGGAGTTCTGAAAACCAACAAAATAGAACCGAGATCATATTCTATTATTCCATGCACGAAATATTCAAGCAGCATTTTGAGCCCGCTTTGAGCACTCTAATTTGTTCAAAGTAAAATTGTCGGCCCACCCCGACACTCACTGAAGAGCACCGCGATAGGATTTTGATATTGAACCGGCGTGTTACCGCCGGCTCACCGACGATATGCTCCGCAAACGTGTCAGTATCACCGCGGATGCGGTGCACCGACAGCGCGGCGCACAAATGCAACTACGAGCTTTTTAACCGCAACAATTTTAGTATACGCTATTGGAGCTGGAATTACCGCGGCTGCTGGCACCAGACTTGCCCTCCAATTGTTCCTCGTTAAAATATTTAAAGTGTACTCATTCCGATTACGAGGCCTCGTAAGAGTCCCGTATCGTTATTTTTCGTCACTACCTCCCCGTGCCGGGAGTGGGTAATTTGCGCGCCTGCTGCCTTCCTTGGATGTGGTAGCCGTTTCTCAGGCTCCCTCTCCGGAATCGAACCCTGATTCCCCGTTACCCGTGACAACCATGGTAGTCGCAGAAACTACCATCGAAAGTTGATAAGGCAGACATTTGAAAGATGCGTCGCCGGTACGAGACCGTGCGATCGGCAAAAGTTATCCAGATTCATCAAAATTAACGACATCGGACGCGAGGCCCTCCGTCGATTGGTTTTGATCTAATAAAAGCGCTCGTCCCATCACTGGTCAGAGTTTCAAATCGCATGTATTAGCTCTAGAATTACCACAGTTATCCAAGTAACCGAAGTAAGATCTAAGGAACCAAAACTGATATATTGAGCCATTCGCGGTATCGCCTTAATTTGGCTTGCACTGAGACATGCATGGCTTAATCTTTGAGACAAGCATATAACTACTGGCAGGATCAACCAGGGAGCTTGAAGTTTTTCACAACGAGCGCGCAACAACGGCACAACACACCGACGACAACGATTGAAACGTTGCCGCGATCGGCGGTGACTGCATTGTTATTGTGTGCGTGTGTCAAACTAACAAGATTATTATTTTTCGTTAGTAGAGCTGAGAGATCATAACGATCCCATATGTTGAACGTTCGCTAACACCAAGACGTGAATGAATGTATTTCACGTATATAAAATAGATTCATATTCGATGATCGCCATTATCGATTGCGCCCGGTGTTTCGCGAGCCTCAGTTCACCACTTATATGGGTAAAAGAGAGGCGAGCGAGCGAGTGAGGGAGGTACGGAGGGAGGGAGGGAGGGAGGGCGCGCGTGTGCGAAAACACATACGCGCGCGCGCTCGGTCGCTCGATCGCTCACTCGCCTCCCTCGCTCGCATCGATGTATGTTGTGTCGCCGTCCCTACGCCACATCCTTTTCGGGGGGAAAAGGTAGGTGTGGGTGGTGGTCCGGTGGTGTAAAATACACATAAACACAACATACACACAAACATACAACATACATACATACATAATACATATATAATAAAAGCTAACACTACTTACTACATACATACAACGATGTTGCGCTGCACGATTGCCGTCTTTAAAAAAAAAAAAAAAATTTAACAAGTATTTATACACAACAGAGCCGTGTATAAACATTATATAGGGTTCTCTTGTCGATTATCGTATCACTGATGCGCGTACGATATTCCGCATACGAGACCTTTTAACCCGGTTCCTTCCGTGATGAATTGTGACGATGGTGGTGGTGTATATTGCAGTAGCTTATATAATTAAAAACGACGACAAATACACAACCAACCACAACAATTCCATCCCGTTAGACCGACACACAACGTCAATATAATATAATTTTGCCAACAATATTTATATTTATAAAACGCTTTCAAAACTTATTTTTTTTCGCTGTTTTCGCTTCGTCAAAGTGCCCTTATCTTCACCGGCGCACGCGCACTACACGATACTGTACGCCGCCGGTTGGAATCAGGCTCCAAAACGTTGGAAACAGACGTGCTGCTACGATAAATCATGGTAGTTTTTGTCTGTCTGTGGCGCTGTCCGTAGTAATAGGGGTAATAGGGGGCCGTGCGGAACGCTAAAAGTATAAAATAAAACACAAAAAGTAGAAATTTTTCATTTATTTCTATCAAAATCACCCATTCCGAGGGTGACAACCCTATTTCTGGGCGCCGGGGGGAATAAATAATCAGTTACAAAAACAAACAATCGATAAAAACAACAAATATGAACAAAAGTCTAAATCAGACTGTCGTACCTTTACAACTAAAAGTCAATATCCCGGTATAATTTACTTAATTAGTACATCACTGGCACATAAAAACAATGACACTGCATTAAACACTCCTAAAAAGCATCCAAATTTAATTTAACCCTCGTCCAAACAAAAAAAAATTAATACAATTAATTACTCATAAACAAACACTCATAGAATCAAAATAAAACCGAAAAGTAAAAAAATATACTTATATTCATGGATAACACAAGGCTTCCTTCCACCAACAATTAGTTCAATTCCCGGCAAATTTACACTATAGCATTAAAAAGAAATAACACTGCATTAAACACTCCTAAAAAGCACCCAAATTTAACACTCGTACAAAAAAAAAAAAAAAAAAAAAAAAAATACAATTAATTACTAATAAACAAACACTCATAGAATCAAAATAAAACCGAAAAGTAAAAAATATACTTATATTCATGGATAACGCACACATTCCAGGGGGTTACGACCCTGTTGCTGGGGACCGGGGGGTATAAATAATCAATTTTATCAAAATAACCAATCGATAAATAAGAGGAAAAAAAAAAAAAAAAAAAAAAAACATCATCATCCGACTGTTGGACCTATATCGGGAAAGCTTCCTCCACCAACAATTAGTTCAATTCCCGTTAATTTCACAAGCGCATCAAGCGTATTAAAAAACCATGACGGTGCATTAAATAACTCCTAAATGGCATCCATAGTTAAAATTACCATGAATTAAAATAATAATAATAATAATAATAATAATAATAATAATAATATATGGACCATTAATTGATACACGACATGGTGTTCGTAATAATTTAAATTATCGATGACCTGACAGAATAGCACCCCCTTAAACCTATTATTCAATGGGTGACAAAGCTAATAGCAGGTATATATATAATATATATTATCAAAACAAAAAGATGTTTATCGATTATGATGATAATAATAAGTTAGCAATCGGAATTCATAAATTTTTGTGAATAAAAAAGGGAACACATTATAAATAAACATAACATACAATATCAAATTTCATATATGAAATAATATTAATATTGATGTCATAAAATTCTGTGTGAATATCATAATATCAATTTATGAGGGTGGTTGAAGTGACGTCATTTGGCCCGTTAATCGATTTATTTTTAAAATATAATACATTTTTATCATTTATAATAATATTATCTCGCCAATATAGCCAACATGATAATTTAGATTATTGTAATTTTTATTGTTTTTTTATTTATTTGGCTCTGGCAAATGCACATGCTGAATAGTTACCGCATTAAACTTAAAAAAAAAAAAATATATGCATTTGCCAAAATAATGCACAACTTGCACCGTGTAAACGCACCTTCAAATGCATTGAATTATAAAATGACGTTTCGAATTTTGACAGTGACACATGGCGCGATTCGCGCCAAATTAAAAAAAAAAAGTAACCTAGGTATTTAGCGGTAGATTATGAGGAATTTATTAATTGTTGTGTACTTACAGGTGTGATGTGTGACGTAGTGCAGTCGTCGTCGTCACCGTGGCGGTCGCCGTCGCCGTCGCCGTCGCCGTCGCCGTCGCCGCCGGCGCCGCGTTCGACACCGCGCCCGTAGTGCCGTTTGCTGTAACTTCATGTGGCAGCTTATGTTATTAATAGTGAATTAACAAGAGTGTGAATTTTTTTTGTGTTATTTTCTACATCATCTTATTTCATATTATGTCTTAGTGAAACCACCAACACTTGGCTAGCTGAAAAATCGTTTTCCTTCTTTGATAATTTGTTGTTTTCCCGCTTTGGTTCATATGGATATATTGGTTTTGTACCCTCGCCTGTTTTTTCACGCCGAAACCGATTAGGCTGAAATTTGAGGAACACATGGGGTACTTTTTCAACGGGGGTACGTACAGCTATTATATAATATGCATTATACAATATAATTTTATATTAATAATAAGCTTGCAATGTTTCGTTTCTTGTTACAATCTTGTTAGGTATCAAGTTCTTTTTACAGGGATGTAATGGAGGTGGTGTATTATAAAGTTTGTATATATATGTATGTATAGCAGTAATGTGCAAACATTACTGTGTTCCGGTATGAAGGGCAATGTTACCAGCGAAATTACTGGGCATGATGAGATATTGTTATAATGTTATATAACCAAACCTGACTAGTACTGTTTTGTCCCCTGTACGGATGGATATAATACGACATCAATAAAAAAGTTTTACACACGTTCTTCGGCTCCGCTCAAAATTTTTATCTGAAACTTTTTAAAGATTAGATAATCTAACCTAAAAAAGAGAAATGAAGTACCCAAACTAAAAGACCGCACCTAACAAGAAAAACCTAACCTAACCTAACATAAAATGACCTAGCCTAACCCCTAACATAAAAAGACCTAACCAAATAAAAAAATAACCTGACCTAACCAAAAATTCTAACCTAAAAAAATTAAACGGAGCCGAAAAACATGAATTCATGATACTAAAATATTATATAGATTATGTATATATATCCATCTTAGTCACAATAATCGAAGCAGTGATTATTTTTCATGCGGTGTGAAAACTATTATTGGTGGTAGATTAAAGTAACGTACTAGGGGTTTGTAGTATTTACCAATATCTACAAAATAGTCTACGGACATTATATCCTACTACTATTATATATTTTGGTTCAGTCACAATAATTGAATAAGTCAATATTTTTATGGGGTATGAAAACTATTGGTGGTAGAAATAATGTACTAGTGGTTTGTATAGTACTTATATAATATCTACTACAAAATACATACATAAACATAACATACATTCACGCCTTTTTCCCGAAGAGGTAGGCAGAGGTGTACCGAGGACTCAGTCCCATAGTAGATACACCCACACATTTCGCCAGTATGTTATTGGTCCCATGTAATAGGGGGCGAGCCTATTGCCATATACCGGGCACAGTTCCAGACTCCGGGTACTACTATTGTTAAAACGTTCACTATACCTACTCTGTGCTACCCGTGCCGAAGCCGGGCTCCACTAGTTACGTTATAAAATAATATTTATTATTGTCTGTACTTACATTATAACGTGGGGGCGACGTTAGGAGGGGGGTCGTCTACAACGTTGCAACGATGGTACCCGAGGGAAGTCGCCGAGGAATGAAGCAAGAATCCGTCATCTGCTGCCCCGCCGGTGTCCTCCTGAAATTACATTGAATAATATAATTAATAATAATCCAGTCTAATCACATATAACCTCTGATGATGGGCATGCCATAGGATATCTAGATTATAAATATTATAACACAGGATACGGTATCTTTATTTTATTTATTTATTTATTGATCGCCAACACAATATATACATTTTAAAATTCAAATAATAATTATTACTTATACATGATTAATGTTATTGCAATTACAGGCGAAGACAGCATTTAATATATTGGGCGAGTTACGACTAAGTAAAAATTAAGCAAAAATTAAAATTATATAAAATTCTATAAATTACGGATCTCAAAGACACAAACGTCATTAAAAATTGTATTCTAAAATGGTATTGATGTAAGGTTGTATCATTTTATAAATATTTATTATAAAATTACAAACAAACAAAAATTAGATAATTAATAAATATGGGTATTAAGTGTTGGAATATACGAAACAGAAAATCACTGCTTACTTGTTAACATAGTATTCATGGGCCTTATTTTTAAACTTGCAATTGCTACCCCCAAATATATCGATGTCATACGACTTCGCAGAGATTACTCGTATAATAAATATAATAAGGTAGATCATGCTATTGTTATAATATGTGTATTGCTAAATATTGTTTGTAATCTTCTTTGAAAACTAGTCAAAAAGTAATATTCTTAATACCGGAATTAGTCTTATAATTAACAATATAATATACAATAAGGAAAAGTGTCTTAGTAGTAGTACATTACATTCACGCCTTTTACCCGAAGGGGTAGGCAGAGGTGTGTAGACCCAGTCCGATAGTAGCCGATATACCCACATTTCGCCAGTATGTTATTGGTCCCATGTAATAAGGGGGCGAGCCTATTGCCATCTACCGGGCACAGTTTCAGACTCCAGGCAGTTATTGAGATAATTCCTAATGGAACAATCCAATATTATTTGTTGTTATAGCTATTATATTATATAGTTACACATATTTTGTACGATTTTCAAGTAGATATAGTAAGTAGATCTTATTTATTAATTTTATTTAGTCATAATTATTTCATGATCATTAACATTCCGTGAAAAAATCAAATACCTAGCTGATGCCCCGTTTTCACGATACAAGAACGAAATAAAAAAATAATAATAATAATAATTATTATTATTAAAAAAAATTAAACGGGGCCGAAAAAACATGATGATGAAATATGAAATTAAAAATGTAGGTATAGTGAGTGTTAAAACGTTCACTGTACCTACTTCTGCTACCCGTGCGAAGCCGGGCGGGCGGATCACTAGTTATTTTATAAAATAATAGTTTTTATTGCCTGTGTACACTTACATTAAAACATGGGTGACGATAGGTCTACGTTGCAACGAAGGAGAAGAGAATGGAACGTGAGGGAAGTCGCCGAGGAATGAAGCAAGGAATCCGTCATCTGCTGCCCCGCCGGTGTCCTCCTGAAATTAATTAAATAATATAATTAAATCATGGAGAAATTAAATCATGGAGAAAAAAAGGTAGGTAAGTGATTTTAAGCCTTAGGGGAGGGTCGCTCGCGCATCCGTATACAGCCGTCTAACCCGTACGCACGCGCCGCAAGTAGATAAAAACCTAACCAATTCAATGGTAGCAGCAAACGAAAAAATTGCGATCATCAAATCGTTCTGAATATGTATGTATGTATGTATGTATGTATTTATTGTATGGTATGTATTTATGATATCATAATAAAAACCCCTTTTTGCATATAGTAAAAAAAAAAAAAAAAAAAAAAAGAAAAAGATGATAATATAATATTTATACATCGTCCTCGGACGAATCACCTGGCGTAGGGCTGAGTCTCAACAGATCGCAGCACGACGCTGCTCTACCGAGCACAACACCCCGCCAGGAACGTAAGTCGTCTACAGACTATTCCGAGCCCCGACATCGAACTGAGGTAGATCCGGACCGAACGGAGCCGTGGCGCACGCGTTAAACCGATTGCACCGATCTCCGCGATCCGAATGGGCTTCGACGTCGCGCCTCGCGGGGCGAAGCGCGACTAGTAAAGTCACACGGTTTGGAGCCTCCCGACCCTCGGGGCTCCACAGTGAGCATATCCTTGCCGGATTCGGCTAGGCTGGCTTCGGCCTTAGAGGCGTTCAGGCATAATCCCGCGGATGGTAGCTTCGCACCACCGGCCGCTCGGCCGAGTGCATGAACCAAATGTCCGAAACTGCGGTTCCTCTCGTACTGAGCAGTATTACTATCGCAACGACGACGCCATCAGTAGGGTAAAACTAACCTGTCTCACGACGGTCTAAACCCAGCTCACGTTCCCTTTTGATGGGTGAACAATCCAACGCTTGGCGAATTTTGCTTCGCAATGATAGGAAGAGCCGACATCGAAGGATCAAAAAGCAACGTCGCTATGAACGCTTGGCTGCCACAAGCCAGTTATCCCTGTGGTAACTTTTCTGGCACCTCTTGCTAAAAACTCTTTAGTACTAAAGGATCGATAGGCCGCGCTTTCGCAGTCCCTATGCGTACTGAACATCTGGATCAAGCCAGCTTTTGCCCTTTTGCTCCACGCGAGGTTTCCGTCCTCGCTGAGCTGGCCTTAGGACACCTGCGTTATTCTTTGACAGATGTACCGCCCCAGTCAAACTCCCCGCCTGGCAGTGTCCTCGAACCGGATCACGCGGGAGCTGTACGGCGACGAGCGTCGCCGCCACGTCGCCACTCTGCACGCTTGGAACGAAACACCGTGCGCGTGCCGATATAATCTCCGCGCCCCGCGCGCCGCCGAGCGCGCACGCGCACTCGGCGAGGTTGGACTTTGGAAATTTAACGAAAATCCATAAAATTTCCAAAAATACGCAAAATCTAATGGGCCCCATAGATTCCTCGGCCTCCGACGACCCCCGCCCCCCCTCCCTCGCCCCCTCCGAGGAACCGACGAACGCACCGATAAACAAAGGACGATCGCACCCGCTCTCATGTCATAATAAAAGATCAACAAATAAATACCGACCTACCGATAGAAACGACCGGCCGACCCTCCGAACTCCTCGCCGAAAACCGTTCAGGAAAACCGTCGACCCGACCCGCACCCGGCCCGCACCGCGCCCACGCGGACGAACGAAACGACTGGAAAAATACAATAGCTCATTTAAAAATATTGATTTTTTTCAAACATTTCAACAAATCGGTGGATATAGATCGAACGATGGTCCCGTCACCGATGTGGCGTCGTATAGGTAGGTCAAACTACTTATATATTTTATTTCGACACATATAAGCCCTTCGACGAATGCTTAAAAGTAAAAAAAACTGTTAACTTTCAATAATAAAAGACACCACTACACGAATTCTCGGAGCCAATCCATTACACTTAGATTAGATTAGATAAAATTACTCTTTATTCTGACCATTTTTCATAAAATTACACAGTACGTACAACATAATAACTTAAAAACAAAGCTATAACTAAAAAGTTTTCGGTCAACTAAGGGCAGCCTTCTCCCAGGCAATCAGTCTTTATACGGAAAGGTCTATGATAGGAAGAGTAGGGCGGGGTGAAATAAGCTCCACCAGCTCCATTATTGTTTCTAATATGTTTATATATGTACCTTATCTCTTTACAATAAATCTTATATTTGTACAAAGTAAAATGCCGCCCTATAAGCCCCGCCCCTCGGCTAAGCCCCGCCCCCTCACAATACCAACACGATCTATTATCAGTATTCCCACTGAGACCCTTCACAAGTATATCGATAGGTTTACTACCAATATATACACGAGTGAATGTTCTCTCATCAGAATTAATTATTGTTAGTATTAATGTATTATTTAGTAGGTACTTGAAAATCGAATTAGTTCATAACGTAACTATGTACAATTTAACGGTAAATATGTAAATATTTAGATATTAATAGTTTATTGTTTAGATAATTCAATTCAAACAATAATTATCGTCTTTTGGAATAACTATTTAGTTTTCACATATTTAAGTAGGATTTTTATTGAAATTCATATAGATAATGATTGCCCTAAGAAATTAACACTTACTTAGATTTAAGTTAAACTAAAGTTCGGTCGTCTAGAAGAAAATCACTTTAAACAAAAAGACCGGCACTTGCCTAAGACTAACTGTAACTACTTTACTTTCATATTATGTTCGCTATAAGGTGTACAATATTACGTATCTATATAAGTATCACCAGACAACTTGAACATTAACTAGAAGCCAAACCCTCGCATCTATAGGTATAATACCAGTATTGCACGCGCCATCATTGAATCAAATGTTAAAATTACATCAATATTAACGTGCAACGCGTAATGTCGGTATTAAACCAGAGAAATAACGAATTATAATCAAATCTCGCGCCTGTATATTCCATATTGCTCCCTACTCTCATAACATGTAGTAGAATGTACTTATCAGCGAGTAAAGTCGCAGACAGCGAGTAATACAATAACATAGGTATAATATAATATTAACCTGAAGCCATGAATGATCCATCGTCTCGTAGAGTTCAAGGTGCGCTCGAGCTCTGCCTCGTTCCGAGCTCCAACTACTGAAATAACATTCAATTATCGTTAAGCTAAGTTGTCTACAAATCGAAGACTTAGTTCAAAAAATTCATTTTATTAATTACTGTTACACACGCTTTTGTACAATATTCTTGTAATAAATTATTCTGATCCTATAATAGTGAAATTTCGGAAATACCGACGGAATATTATTAATACAATCCTTGTTGGGAGATCACATACCTATTCTAAATGAGATACATTGACCGTTTTTAAAAAAAATCCATAAATTTTTTAATAAATATTAGTTGTACAATGTTTTTAAGCAATTTGTACAAGTATTTTAAAAGTTTTTTCACTTACTTGAAATACTTCTTACGGATTTAAAAGGATCTGCAATAAGTGGTCCTTATAAGGCATTACCTTAGAGCATGTGTTCAACTCGTCTCACATGTCTCCCGAGTCCAATTTAAAAAAGATATAGGCCACTATCAAATGTCTTCAATGTTATTTAGACGTCATTTCCATACGATAGATACAGTGTCTTACATCCGGACTACATGGAACTATGTCCAGCAGTGGACGTCCTACGGCCGAGATGATGATGGTATTACTTGAATGTTGTCTGACGAGAGTACTCCGGTATGTGCCTGTGTCAGTAACGCCTGCACGAATCCAATAGAAAGATTCAGCGACAATGGATCGGTCCATTTTAAGGCGCAGTAATTTATATTCGTATAAATTCGTAAAAATTACCTTGAATCATTCTCGAACAACTAGTTGATATCTTCATAGTTTAAAGCAGCTCTGGACAGGAACAACTGAAATTACATACATTTTCATGATTAATCCTCATTACTTAAATAACAAAGTTACCTGACCTACATACAACAGTTTCAACAAATTTACAATAACGCCTGTACTTATACAAGAGCAATACTATGATCGCCCGAACGCATAAGGCCGATACATCCAATTGGAAACAATTGCCTGCCGTGACGAACGTGGTGAGAAATTCTACTATACTTAGCACAGTACCTTACATAAGTGTTGTTCTTGAATACGAGTGTAAGTATAAAATATTGTAGGTAAGCAAGAATACCTTACTTACCTAATGATATTACGAGTACATAGGTATTCTATTAAACAAACATAATTTAACATACAACCACACCCTGTTCTCAGAGGAATTTTTGAGGTATTGTTCTTGAATACAGATGTTAACAACTGAATCGATTGACATGACATTTATCATCTATGTAGCTACCTATACACTCCTATTGGGCTTTAGGCTGAAACAGCAACATAGGCCTACCTATACAGGTTTCAACAGGTGAAGCCGTGTGGCACAACCAGTCACACTGTAGGGGTACCTACTTTATACATTATACTTACAATATTTGTTAAAAAATTGTGCAAAATTAAATAATAATTAGGTCCGCACTTTTTTGATTAGGTACTCGATAAAAGACTAGTTGCCTGGAAACATCACTTAAGTAATAAGATAAGGCCGCCAATTATCGACCATGACCTAATAGTATCTCTTTTAATCTTATGATGTATCTAATTGTTAAGATTTTCAATTAGGTACGCAAATTCAGTTCTAATCAAGATCTAGTTATCAGCGAGGATGGATAGACGGATGTTTGTTACCCTATCACGCCAAAACTGCTGAATCAATTCGGCTGTAACTCGATACGTAGATAGTCAAGACCATGAAATAACACACAGTGGGTACTGTTTATTCCGATATTCCCACGGGAATGAAGAATACACACGCGGGTGAAACCGCGGGCACAGCCAGTACTATACTATAACATTTACCTTAAACCACGATCCATCCAGCATCTCTAGTAGTAGACAGCGGGTCGACTGGTTGCTATCACGTTTCAGACAGGAACTGCTGAAATACCATCAAATACCTTATGAAGCAAGATAATCTATGAATACTAGGCATCGATAACAAACACATTACAGGTCTAGATCTTTATAGGTATTATGCTGTTCATATTACATACTACAGTATGTATGAATATGAATATGCCTTTACAAAGTATGTCGCGGAAGCCGATGACTGTTGAACTGTGCATTCCGAGAGATACCCACTAAAGAACACACTAGACAATAACAACACAAGTAAGGTACTTTGTGTTCTTCTTGTGGAGAACCAATAGGTTGGTCTATTATCAAAAGTTTTTTCCACTTGGAAGTTTCTCAATGACAGGCTGTAGTTAATTAAAAACTGTGCCCAGTAGATGGCACTAGGGTCGTCCTCTAAATAACGGCACATAACATAACCAAACATAATCGGCTCAGTGTGGGTGTAGGTACCTACAATGGGACCGGCTCCTGGGTGCAACTCTGCCATCTGTCTACTCCTTAGGAAAATGGCGTGATGTTATGTAAGATTAAAGTCTATTTGTGACGTGCTTTCAATTATGCCGAAATATGCTAAATCTCCAACCATAGTTGCTGTAAGAGTCGGCTAAGAATTGTGAAATCCAGGGTACGGGCGTCCTCTGATTAAAACCATCGAACTGCGCTCGCCAACCCGCCAGCCCAAAGTGGCGAGTATTGGCAAAAACCTCCCTTATGGGCCTATTTCCAGCAGGCGACCTCCTGATGATGATGTTACATATGAAACATAAAGAATAGACGTCTATACTAATTAAAAAAATATATGTATAGGTAGGTAGGTAGGGGTACTAGGTATATATTTTTAATAACTTTTACCTAGTTTGTTTAAAACCATACTTACATTTGAAAAAAAATTAAATCAATTTATATATGAATGTAAGCTAACTTATAAGAACTAGTCCCAAATGGACCTCAGACATATTGTGGAATGAGTCAATAGATAAGTAACTCAAACAATGTATCTTGTAACTCGGGTAGCAGGTATCGGGTATATAAACACATATTATATCAAGAGTGTCCCACATTCAATGTGGTTCATTATAACCATACATGTCATAGTAACCTGAAAAAGCAAGCACGTGGGGATGTGACAAGCATTTAACCACTTTTATTGCTTTTCCCCTAATTCAATCAAACTCAGGCTGTCAATAAACTATAGATATGTGTACAAGTAGCCTAGATGGAGCCGCTTATTCCTGGGCTTGGTGCTCGCAGCAGGTGGAACACTTGTGAGCCGGAGAGACTGCTGTCCACACTCCTGCTATATGTGGCTCTATAGGGGGGAACCAGATGAGAAAAGGGGAACCACACGGCCATATCTATGGTATCTAACACTATTTCACATTATTTCTGCTACAATAATAACTGGCCGGTTGGCTCAGGGGTAGTTCCCCTGCCTTCTGAACCGCAGTTTCGATCCTCTGCCAAACATTTGTGCACATGAGCATCTCTGTTTGATCTGTGTCTAAGTGTTATAAACATAAAAAAATATGTATAGGTATCAGTCATCTGGTTATCATAGTTACAGGCTTCTAGCCTAGTTTGGGACCAGATGACCATGTGTAGAAGTTGTCCAATATTATTATAGGTATGGTAATATTATACCTAAATTTTCATATATATATCTGCCATTTTGCATTTGAAATGGGATGATAGGCCCTCTTTCTTGTTATTGTTATATACTCATTGATTAATCCTACTTATGGCCTCTCCGCTCCATCATCACACAGGACACAGACCACCTCCTCAGGTCCATGATCATAATATATTGCGTTGTCATCCTATCATGATGCCGCAGGGCTAATAGATAAGTAGTAAGTAGGTACAAACATCACACGACAGACAAGTAGAGCCTTTGCTAATAATAATTTATTAATACCTAAATTAAAAACATCTCATACCTCTACACCTGCCGGAGACACCATTGAATATCAGTCCTCTCCTCGCCATCATCAGTGATCATCATCTTGCATCCACTGCAGGACAGGACTCATTTGAAACCTGAAATATTAGTTACCTATAAATTTAGGTAATAGGTAGGTAAGCCTATAACATGCGCAAAATACCTAGTTTACGTTTTAAATTAAGTACTTAGTTCTGTTTCCACTCTTTTCTGTGAAACTATAGGTACCTACCTAACTGCGCACTCAGAAATACATGCTTATAGCCTTATTAGTATTCTGTGCATATAGCTACACAGTCAACAGTCAGCCCGACGCCTGAAACCATATTCATTTCACCTCTAGTTACATTCATGAGATCCGATCTTGTGTATGAAATAAAATGGTGATTATTCGTAAAGAACTTGAATGATAAAACACTAGTGCACCTACTCATTGCTACCTACTCGAACAAACCAAATTTCAATCCAACCAATTCTACTAGAGCCTAAGTAAATCCCTAGAGCCGCTCGATGGAATTAGGTATTATAGTAGACTTATGGAGCTACCAAATACTAAGACCTAACGACAGCACAGAGCTGGTGTCATCATCGTTTCAGAGTACGCCGTCCACGGCTAGCTCCGATAGGTACATACGACTGGCAGGTAATGTTACTAGGTAGCTACTTACCATCAAGTTTAATCTCCAAGCACTATACAATCTAGGTAGAAGCACTGCACTGCGCGACCTGGAGCCGGCGGCCGGAGACACTGGACACTGCAAATACCAATATATTCACTCAACATGTCTACATGTGCAAGCGACACATGAAAAATGATATTAGCTAACGTCCGCACGCGCCGACGTGCACGGCGGTTGTTCAAATTTCCAACTGAATTTTCCGTCAAAAATCAAAAACGCCGAAAAAACACAAAAGAAGCCGAATAAGCATTCTTGAAGATGAAAAATCCGCTCTCTGTGAACGGCATACGGTCTAATATCTAAACGCGGCATTGTCAAAGCGCTCGGCGTCGGCGCCACTGAGCTTTGTGTCGCCGCACTCGGAGTCTCGACCAATGAGAGAGCAGCGCTCGTGGGGCGTGTCCTCTCCACGTGTAATGGTCAACCAATGGGATCGCCAGAAACACCATAAATTATTATTGCTAGTCGACAGTGAAAACTTTGGCACAAACCGACATGTCAAAGAGTAACAGAAGTTGTTTTACAGAAGGCATATTTTAGATTGCCTAATACGATAGAGCTTAGGTAGGAGGTTCTGCTTATAAACTGTGCATACTATTTTTAACAATTTCCGTGGGAAAAGCTAACAAACACACGACACGCACGATTACATTTATATCATCCACACCTCATTAGAGGAATGATGAGCATAAGATTAGCGGAGCTTATTACTGCGAAGTATTATCGTCTTTAAGTATGGGGATAATATATATGTACAAGCAGGCGCGCTCAAAGAACAAAGATATTATATTATTCTACAGGTAATATATATTTATAATTATATTATTTAATGACCGACCGAAGGTTCGTTTTCGGTTTCAGCTGAAAATCTTGTTTCGGTCGGACACTAATTTAAATATATTATTCATCATCATTCTCAGTTGCCGGACGTCCACCGCTGAACATAGGCCTCCCCTATAGATTCAGTCCGGTTGTAAGCGGCCTGCATCCGGCGGGTTCCTGCCGTCCTTTAAATAATGGGTATTATACTAGCTGTGCCCCGCGGTTTGGCCCGCGTAGTCTTCGTTCCCGTGGCAATATCGGGATAAAAAGTACTCCATGTGTTATTCCAGGGTCTTAACTATCTACATACAGAATTTCAGCCCAATCGGTTCAGTAGTTTTAGTGAGTGAGTAAGAAACATCCATGCATACTCACGCACTTATATATACATTATACATACTTATTAGTATGCCTATTCATTAGTAGGATTAAATAATATCGGCCGAACCAAACACGATACTAGTTGCAAAATGTTCTACGTTTCATAATGTGTGCACTGCCTCTTGTTTCTTAGGTAACACTACTTACATGTAAAACTGTAACGCCAAATATTTTACTACTTTAGTACTATTATTTTATATGTGATTTTACCAAACAAATAATTCGATATTATTATGTATGGAGTTGCATATCTGTTTTATTTCTTAATCTTAATATAACGGCTTTTCTTTGCACCACAAGCACGTTGAGCGGCACGTGTAACTAGAGTGACCATCATATTTGTAACTTTCTTCGGATGGAATCATTTATATCTTAACAGTACCTAGTAACTGTAGTATACTTGGTATCTATAAAATATAGAGAATGCAGAGTAAAGCTGGGTACAGACAACGCGCGGACAAACCCTCGAACATTGCCGCGTGCAATGTGGACGAGGTGATCGACAGTTCGAACGGCTCCTGCACGCGGAAATGTTCGAGCGTTTACCGTGCATTGTCTAGACCCAACTTAAGAGTAACAGTGTCTGTACATTATGAATAATGTGTCTGTCAAATTCGATATAAAGGGGAGGGGCTCTGTACAGCAACAGGGCAACTCGCATGGAAAGCGACAAAAATTATAAAATTTTACGTTTTTGGGATGTTTCCCTTTACTAGTGTGATAGGTACAAGACCTGGTTTTTTTCCCAAATTTCATGATGCTGGGCCAATGCTGGGGCTGGGATGTGCCCTAGAGGTTCTCAGCACGTCGCGCAATGGATGGTAATGTGAGGTCAAATGGTCGTATCTTTTAATAATAATAATAATAAGCCGGAGTCTCTAGCAATAACCCGGTTACCATCCATCTAGAAATCACACCTATAGACAAATCAAGTAGTTTCCATCCATTCACAATAGTCCTTGTACCTAGCGGGGGCTGTCTATGAGCTCATCTTAAAAAATACTGCAATGTAGATGGTTTCAGAGATGAACCCCGATAGGTGCTATACATTACTTTTAGATTAAAAGCTCAAAGGGGCCTCTGCACGTTGGACTTAAAAAAAAATGGTCTCCGTGCACGCATATCAAAAGACCGGGTATATCCCGTGTTTTCGAGCGACATAATAATAATATGGGACAACTTCCACACACGGTCATCTGATCCCAAACTAGGCTAGAACCCTGTACTATGGTAACCAGATGACTGATATAGGTACATGCTTACATACGCTTATAACACCCAGACACAGATCAAACAGACATATTCATGCACACAAACGTTTGACCTGGCCGGGGATCGAACCCGGGGTCTGCGACACTGAAAGGAGAGCTACTACCATCTGAGCCAACGAGGCTGTCAAAAATATAAAAAGTTTATTTTGTTATCTTTTAATTTTAATTCAACAGAAGAGATCGAACAAACTGTTATTTCCCTTTTATCGATCTACTCCATCAAATAAAAATACAACAAAAACGAAATATACTAACAAAAAACATTGTACCTAAACATAAACAAATTCAACAATAATGATTTTTGAAAATTCACATTTGGTGATTCTTCAATAGCGCAAGCGACCGGCCGGCACAGCGGTGATACTTTTTAATTTTGCCATCTATCGATGAATAGCAGAACTTTTAATGACTTCTTTGAAATATCACGCTTGTCTCTTTAGTTCAGCAACTCGCCACTATGTGGCATTGTTATCGGTCACCACGCTCAAAAAGTGTAACTTGAATTAATATCAAAGAAAAAAAAACTGCATAAATAAAATAAATAAATAATTATAATTGCATAAGTTGATAAAAAATGCTATGCAATAGCTTTACCGCGGCAGTCCCCGAGTGCCACACGTCTTTTTATTTATTTTTTATTTTATTAAAAGGTACATAAAACAGAGTATAATCTAAAGACAATAAAATATATCATGAGTAAAGGTGATTACTAGATTACACTCCCAAATTATGCGCACATAACATGAACACAAAATAAAATCTACTATAGGTATGTATGAAGCAGAGTTACAAAATTGGATTTTTATTCTTATCTATACTAATATCATAAAGAGAGAAACTTCGTTTTTTTGTTTGTAACGAATAGGCTCCGACTACTGGACCGATTTTAAAAATTCTTTCACTTATTTAAGGAAAGCTTAATTCAGTGTGAGTGACATGGGCTACCTATATGAGATTTTGAAAAATATTAGGGATCCGTAAGAAAACTGCAATATTATGAACCAAGGTGTCACATAATTAACAAATAATTCATTAATTAATATCCATCTATTTTGGATTAGTCACAATAATCAAAGCAGTTTTTATTTTTACTGCGGTGTGAAAACTATTGGTGGTAGATTCATGTAATGTACGAGGGGTTTGTAGTACTTATCAATAACTAGAAAATAGTCCACAGACATTATATCCGTCTGTTTTGGTTTAGTCACAGTAATCGAAGAAGTCATTATTTTTGGTAGGTAAAACTATTGGTGGTAGTAATAATGTACCTACTTGGGGTTTGTTCTCTTTTTGTTACAATGACTTGTCGAATTATGTTTTTTCGAAGTTGGAGGCGTGTCGAAACAACGAACTGTCGAAATTCAGAGGTACACTCATAGTGAATGCTAGCGCGACCCTATCCCGCCTCACATGGCGAGGGACTGCTCACCGTGTGGTTTTAGTCGGTATGGGCGGTTCTCGCCGAGCCCGACATAACTCGCCCGCCTCTGCCTGGCGGGCGAGTATGCGTAAAGGCATTTAACACGAGGTTAAAAAAAAAAGGTCAGGCAGTGTTAAATATTGGATTTTCCCATTAGGAATTATCTCAATAACTGTCTGGAGTCTGGAACTGTGCCCGGTAGATGGCAATAGGCTCGCCCCCTATTACATGGGACCAATAACATACTGGCGAAATGTGGGTGTATCTACTATGGGACTGAGTCCTGGGTACACCTCTGCCTACCCCTTCGGGAAAAAAGGCGTGAATGTTTGTTATGTTTATGTTATAACGTAAAAACAAAACTTTGACGCCCTTTTTGAACCCCTTAGAATGTGAATTTTCAAATATCCTATCTTAGCACACGTCCATACAACGAAAACAACTTACATTCCAAGTTTCAAATCTCTAGGATCAGTGGTTTGGGCTCTGCGTTGCATATCAGTCAGTGAGACATTTAGGAATTTATAATATAGTGATATGCTTGAATGTTATAACAATCCATTTTAAAAACAATTAAATCAATTTATATATGAATGTAAGCTAACTTATAAGAACTAGTCCCAAATGGACCTCAGACATATTGTGGAATGAGTCAATAGATAAGTAACTCAAACAATGTATCTTGTAACTCGGGTAGCAGGTATCGGGTATATAAACACATATTATATCAAGAGTGTCCCACATTCAATGTGGTTCATTATAACCATACATGTCATAGTAACCTGAAATAGCAAACACATTTTGTAGTGGTAGGCGGTAGACCTCTTTTGCAGGGGGCCGCCTGGGGAAGTACCACACCTTTGCCAGTTATTTGTCCGCCAAGCAATATCTCAGAGTGACAGGCGCAGTGCAGTGCCGCGCAGAATTTTGAATTATTCTATGCAAAATCAAGATATGTATTTATAGGAACAAAATAACATTATGAACAAGTATTAAACTCTATTTCTTTGCTTTATATATGCCTATAACAATTGCTGTTATATAAAAAATAATGTGAGATTTTAAAGTAGGTTAGATCTGACTTGGCCAGTTTTTATCAGAATTTAAAAATATATATATATAAGTTGAATAACTTTATAAAATGACTGATGTTATGAATATCTGATACAATAATAAATAATTGGCCGGTTGGTTCAGCCGGTAGTGCCCCTGCCTTCTCCACAGGCCCCGGGTTCGAGCCATGTTAAACATTTGTGCACATGAGAATGTCTGTTTTTCTGTGTCTGTGTGTTATGGCATACTTAATTTTGTATATCAGTCATCTAGTTACCATAGTACAGGCTTCTAGCCTAGTTTAGGACCAGATGACTGTGTGTGGAAGTTCTGCCATATTATTATAAGTATGTTAATATTATACAAAATACCTAAAATTTTCATATATATGATATACACTAATTTGCATTTGAAATGGAACAATAGGCACTCTCTCTCGTTATAATATACCTTGGAACTCATTGATTAATCCTTTGGCCTCTCCGCTCCGTCATCACACAGGACACAGACCACCTCCTCAGGTCCATGATCATAATATATTGCGTTGTCATCCTATCATGATGCCGCAGGGCTAATAGATAAGTAGTATGTAGGTACAAACATCAGTAGAGCCTTTGCTAATAATAATTTATTAGTACCTAAATTAAAAACATCTCATACCTCTACACCTGCCGGAGACACCATTGAATCATCATCAGTCCTCTCCTCGCCATCATCAGTGATCATCATCTTGCATCCACTGCAGGACAGGACTCATTGAAACCTGAAATATTAGTTACCTATAACTCACGCAAAATACCTAGCTCTTACATTTTATATCACTAAGTAGGTAAGTTCAGTTTCCACTCTTTTCAGTGGAGCTATAGGTAGCTGCACTCTCAGATACACATGCTTAACAGACGCCTGAAACCATATTTATTTTATCTCTAGCTACTT
Organism: Hemistola chrysoprasaria; assembly: GCA_947063395.1. Lineage (NCBI taxonomy): Eukaryota > Metazoa > Arthropoda > Insecta > Lepidoptera > Geometridae > Hemistola > Hemistola chrysoprasaria. The sequence goes on from OX346732.1 coordinate 35,104, forward strand.
TCATGAGATCCCATCTGGTGTTTCAAATAAAATGTAGGTATTATATATTATTCGTTAGGAACTGGGATGATAAACACTAACTCATTGCACTGAGTTGACCCTGATTATCTTCTAGATTAATATTTAAGTTGGAAACCAGTACAGATTATTTTCTCAGATTGATATGACATGAAAGCTATATTCAATTAAGTAAAGAACTAGAGCGGTCTGTCACTTATTATTTTACTCTTTGACTGGTTCATATAGGTTGCCCACCAGAGGTACAGAACTCTGCTACTTCGTTAATTATTTTTTGTAATAAGCCAACAATTGCTACCTACATAACAAATATCAGTCCAACCGGCTCTACCTACTGGAGCCCAAAATCCCTAGAGCCGCTCGATGGAATTAGGTATTATAGCAGACTTATGGAGCTACCAAATACTAAGGCCTAACGACAGCACAGAGCTGGTGTCATCATCGTTTCAGTACGCCGTCCACGGCTAGCTCCGATAGGTACATACGACAGGCAGGTAATATTACTAGGTAGCTACTTACCATCAAGTTTGATCTCCAAGCACTATACAATCTAGGTAGAAGCACTGCACTGCGCGACCTGGAGCCGGCGGCCGGAGACACTGGACACTGCAAATACCAATATATTCACTCAACATGTCTACATGTGCAAGCGACACATGAAAAATGAAATTAGCTAACGTCCGCACGCGCCGACGTGCACGGCGGTTGTTCAAATTTCCAACTGAATTTTCCGATAAAAATCAAAAACGCCGAAAAACACAAAAGAAGCCGAATAAGCATTCTTGTCGATGAAAAATCCGCTCTCTGTGAACGGCATACGGTCTAATATCTAAACGCGGCATTGTCAAAGCGGTCGGTGTCGGCGCCACTGAGCTTGGTGTCGCCGCACTCAGGAGTCTCGACCAATGAGAGAGCAGCGCTCGTGTAGCGTGTCCTCTCCACGTGCAATGGTCAACCAATGGGAGCGCTAGAAACACCATAAATTAATGTTTGTCGGCAGTCGCCAGAGGACACTTTGGCAAAAACCGACATGTCAAAGAGTAACGGAAGTTATTTTACAGAAGGTAGGAATTTTAGATTGCCTAATACGATAGAGTTTAGGTAGGTAATATGCTTCATAAACTGTGCATACTATTTTATTCCTATAATTTACGTGGGAAAAGCTAAACACACACGACACGCACGTTGATATTTATATCATCCCCATCTAATTAATCAAAGGAATTATGAGCGCAAGATTAGCGGAGCTTTTCACTGCGAAGTATTTCGAACTATGGTCTTTAAGTATAGGGATATAAATAATAATAATATAATATGGGACAACTTCCACACACGGAAAAATCTAGATGCACAAGCAGGCGCGCTCAAACACCACAAATATTATTCTATAATATTTATTTATAATTATATTCAGCCCAATCGGTTCAGAAGAGTGAGAGAGCAACAAACATGCATGCATACCTACTCACAAACTATATTACACATTAGTAGAATTAAATGATATCGGCCTGGACAAAGACGATAATGCTTGCAAAATGCTCTGCGTTTCACAATATGTGTGCAGTGCGCTGCCTCAAATCTCTTTATGTTTCTAAGGTACGTTTAAAACTGTACACCAAATATTATAGGTACGATTTTACTTCTTTTGTACTACTCGCCTCGGTGGCGTAGAGGGCGCATGCTCGACTGCCAATCAAGAGGTCTCGGGTTCGATCCCCGTCAGGTCAGGCAGTGTGAAATATTGTTTTTTTCCATTAGGAATTATCTCAATAACTGCCTGGACTGGAACTGTGCCCGGTAGATGGCAATAGGCTCGCCCCCTATTACATGGGACCAATAACATACTAGCGAAATGTGGTTGTATCTACTATGGGACTGAGTCCTGGGTACACCTCTGCCTACCCCTTCGGGAAAAAGGTGTGAATGTATGTTGTACTACTATTTTTTTCTGTGATTTTACCAAAGAAACAATTAAATAATTATTAGGTATGGAGTATGGAGTTGCATATCTGTTTCATTTCTTAATCTTAATATAACGGCTTTTCTTTGCACCACAAGCACGTTGGGCGGCACGTGTAACTAGAGTGACCATCATATTTGTAACTTTCTTAGGATGGAATCATTTATTAACGAACAGTACCTAGTAACTGTAGTATACTTGGTATCTATAAAATATAGAGAATGCAGAGTAAAGCTGGGTACAGACTTTACGCGATAGTTCGAACGGCTCCTGCATAATATATCCATATTCTGGACCCAAAATAAGCATTAACAGTGTGTATATTATGAATGAGTGTCCGTCAATGCGATATAGGTATTAGGGTGGCTCTATTACTGAAGCCACAGGGCAACTCGCATGGAAAGCGACAAAAATTATAAAATGTGCTTACAATTTTACGGTTTTGGGATTTCCTTGTTTCCTGTACTTGTGATATGAGATATGGGTTCTTTGTACATTTCATGATGCTGAGCAAATGCTAGGAAGTACCTACTCTAGAGGAATGTATGGTAATGTGAGGTCAAATGGTCGTATCTTATGATTGTGTTGATATAGAAGTTTGATTTTACAACAGCAGGGGACCTTCGACCTGAGTGAGTTTCAAATTGATAGTTCAGCACGTTCCCGAGAAAAAGGGTTCCCGAGAAACAGACAGACAAACGGGCAACGAAGTGATTCTATAGGGTTCCTTTTTTCCTTTTGAGGTAAGGAACCCTAAAAATAGGATAGAAAAAATACCTAACAGAACGAATTACCTTTAGAATAAATACATTTTATCTAAGGGGTTACCCCAATTACACTGTTCAAGTCAATTCATATGGGTTATGTGGACAACCTATATTGTCAGTGTCAGGTCGCCAAGATTCCTACACGTTCTCCGACATGAGCTAACGACTGTCCCCTACATATCTTATAGGTAACTATAGGAACCTACAGTTTAACGTGCATTCCGAAACAAAGCCGCGCCGAGGTGAAAAGTCCACAAGGTAAGATTCGATCCGCCTATAGGCACCCACACATCCATCTCCCTCGCACTTAATTTGCAAGTTAAGGTACATATTTTATAATAGGCATTGAATTATATAATAAACGTTAATAAATAAAATACCCGTTATTTCCTTTTTTTTATCTAGTTCATCGAATAATAAAAGTAAAAAAATGAACAATATAAACAAACAAACATGCTTTTTGTTTTTTGGGAATGCACATTTTAATATTACTGTGTTCCGGTATGAAGGGCAATGTTACCAGCGAAATTACTGGGCATGATGAGATTCAACAGCTTATATCTCAGGGTGACAGGCAGTGCAGTGCCACGTAGAATTTTGAATTTTATACACTGGGTGGCACCGTGTCTGTTATGGGCAATCATGATGCTTACCATCAGGCAAATGATTTGCTCGTCTTGTCACTCACTAACATAAAAAAAGTGATTTTTTTTATCTTCAATAATGTAAATTGCGCGAGCGAGATGGAATTTTGGCTGCTATAGACGCTTTAAAGCCTATCCTACATATTACCCCTGAGCCACGGACGCTACGTGCCTATTGCCTATGCATAGGTACCTACTTCTCATTATCTCTACCCTCCATAATATTTAGTGGTAAGTTACCGGTAGAGGTAGAGGTACTACTACCTCCCCTCCTACTGTTACTACCTAGCACATTTTCAATGAATTTCTCGGTGGCGTAGAGGGCGCATGCTCGACTGCCAATCAAGAGGTCCCGGGTTCGATCCCCAGGTCAGGCAAAGTGTTAAATATTGGATTTTATATTTTATAAATCTTATCTTACTAATATTATTAATGTGAAACTTTGTGAGGATGGATGGATGGATGGATGTTTGTTACTCAATCACGTCAAAACTACTGGACCGATTGGGCTGAAATTTAGTATGTAGGCAGCATAGGCCCCTGAATAACACAATGGAGTAGCATTGGAATTGGGAATATATATTCCCACGGGAACGAAGACTCCGCGGGTGGCAGCGCGGGGCACAGCTAGTACTATATAGATAGACGATCGAAGATAGTTGGGCCGTACCACCGTACCGTTCGGTGTTCACGCCATACGATCCAACTGCTTCGATGTAACTGGTATTCATCGTCATCATTTTCAGCCCATAAGTACCCACTGCTGGGCAAAGGCCTCCCCTACTTTTGGCCATTAGTCTCTGGTTTGCGCCGTCCTAATTTACATGAGGCCTGCTGTCCAGACAACCGTCATCACTCCCAGGTGACCGACCCAACTTGTAACGTCGTCATTCGTCATACAATACCGAAATATTACATTCACGCCTTTTTCCCGAAGGGGTAGGCAGAGGTGTACCCAGGACTCAGTCCCATAGTAGATACACTCACATTTCGCCAGTATGTTATTGGTCCCATGTAATAGGGGGCGAGCCTATTGCCATCTTACCGGGCACAGTTCCAGACTCCAGGCAGTTTTTGCTATAATTCCTAATGGAAAAATCCAATATTTAACACTGCCTGACCTGGGGCTCGAACCCGGGACCTCTTGATTGGCAGTCGAGCATGCGCCCACTACGCCACCGAGACACCGAAATATATGTATAGGTATAATAGTATTATAATATTTTTTATAATAGTATTAATGTCTACAATAATCGGACCAATGTCATGGGGTTACCCTATTTCATGCTGTATGTTTCCTTGTATTCTAGAGAATATTTATTATAAGCATCGATTTAAAGAAAGGGGCTTCCTCAACAACTGGCACGTGCAATTGGTCAGTGTGAAATTTGCACGGTGACATATTATTATGAACAACAAAGATAGAAAATAGAAAGATGGGCCTAAGACCGAAGTGCGACCGAGACAACAACATTATGAGCTCGTACGACCTTACTTTACTGACGTACGTGGACCTAATTTGAGCTTGCCATTTTCGAGAAACCGGTACCTCATCTCCCCTTTTGTTTATTTCAATGTTTATAGCCTAGAGCCTTAGCCTTATCTATACTTCTATACTAATATTATAAGGAGAGTTTTTGTTTTTTTGTTTGTAACGAATAGGCTCCGAAACTACTGGACCGATTTTAAAAATTCTTTCACTTATGGATAGCTTAATTCAGTGTGAGTGCCATAGGCTATAAGAGATTTTGAAAAAAATAGGGATCCGTAAGAAAACTGCAATATTGTGAACCAAGGTGTCACATAACATAATTACCATATTCATAAATTTGCGTGCGCTGTGAAATCCATTGATGGTAGAATAATATAATGTACTAGGGGTTTGTAGTACTTATCAATATCTACAAAATAGTCCACGGAAATTTTATCCATCTATTTTGGTTTAGTCACAATAATCGAAACAGACATTATATGCATGCGCTGTGAAAAGTATTGGTGGTAGAATAAAGTACCTAATGTTACTGAGGGTTTGTAGTAATTATCAATACCTACAAAACAGTATACATAGATTATATCCATCTTTTTTGGTTTAGTCACAATAATCGAAACAGTGATTATTTTTCATGCGGTGTGAAAACTATTGGTGGTAGAGTAAAGTAATGTACTAGGGGTTTGTAGTACTTATCAATACCTACAAAACAGTAGGTATACATAGCTTAATAATAATAATATAATATGGGACAACTTCCACACACGGTCATCTGGTCCCAAACTAGGCTAGAAGCCTGTACTATGGTAACCAGATGACTGATATACATACTTATATAAGCTTATAACACCCAGACACAGATCAAACAGATATGTTCATGCACACAAATGTTTGACCTGGCCGGGGATCGAACCCGGGCCCTGCGGCACAGAAAGCAGAGTTACTACCATCTGTGCCAACAAGGCTGTCAACAAACAAGCTTATATCCATCTTTTTTGGTTTAGTTACAATAACCGAAGCAGTGATTATTTTTCATGCGGTGTGAAAACTATTGGTGGTAGATTAAAGTAATGTACTAGGGGTTTGTAGTACTTATCAATACCTACAAAACAGTATACATAGATTATATCCATCTTTTTTGGTTTAGTCACAATAATCGAAACAGTGATTATTTTTCATGCGGTGTGAAAACTATTGGTGGTAGAGTAAAGTAATGTGTAATGTATTGAAACGACCAAGTACCGTTGACAACTGTTTATTAATAATTATTGAAATACCCTCAACATCTTCCCCTTTCACAATATAAGTAGGTAAACAGAATAAATATTAAAGTTACTAGAATATAAGTATTATTAAGTATTTTGCTTACTTCTACTACGAGTAGTAGGTGGATGAATGTAAGGTGACGGTGGTGACACAGTACTAGGTTCGTACTCTGACTCATCCTCACCCCTACTCATCTCATACTCCTCCCCACTTGACTCGTCTGATATGACCACTATTGTGCCGCGCCGATCATTCTGCACCTTTTCCACAACATTAGGTTCCTTATCAGGCATATTTTTAATTAAATGTCGGCGATTACGTCGATATATACCTAGTTTATTTTTTATAATATATGAACGTGGTGTGGAGGCCTTACCGACGACAGTGCCGCGCACTCGTTCATTATTATGTTCTAACATAATTACATCATCGCCGACACTTAACTCCGGCTGCGCTTTACAATGTTGATCATAATACATTTTACTTTTTAATTGCTTTTCTACTATTTTTTTATGTTGTTGCTGATCATTTAAATTATTACGTTTTAACAAATCTGGATGAACTGGTAATCTACAATTTAATCTACGTCCCATTAATAATTGTGCGGGAGAATTCAAATTTTCTCGGGGTGTATTATTGTAACTCAATAAATTCAAATAAAAATCGGTTTTACTGTCGATTGACTTTTTTAACATTTTCTTAATGGTCTGAACTGACCTCTCACTTTTACCGTTTGATTGTGCATAATACGGTGATGAAGTAATATGATTGAAGCCCCACTCTTCTGCGAACTGCTTAAAATTTCGAGAAGCATATTGTGGACCATTATCACTGATAACCGTTTCCGGAATGCCATAGCGAGCAAAGTTTTGTTTTATTTCCTTTATAATAGAATTGGACGACGTATCTCTTAGTTGTGCGACTTCAATAAATCCCGAATAGTAATCCACTAATATCAAGTAATGTCTTTTTGCGTACTCGAATAAGTCTGTACCTACTTTGTTCCATGGCAGTTTCGGAACAGTTATCGGAATCAATGGCTCTTTACTAGGCTTATTTGAATTCTCCTGACAAACTTTACATTTTTTAACATATAATTCTATGTCATTCGATATACCTGGCCAAAATAGTACCTCACGTGCGCGTCTTTTACAACGATCTATCCCTAGGTGGCCGTCATGAATTATTTTTAACATTTCAAGTCTAAGCGAATTAGGAATCAATACTTGTTTATCTCTAAAAATTACTCCGTCCACACAGTATAGCTCGTCTCTCATAGACCAAAAATATTTTAAATCGCTATCGACATTATATTTATGAACGGGCCAACCCTCATTAATGTATAATAACAAACGTTTCAAATATTCATCTTTACTCGTTTCTTTCTTAACTAAAGTCAATTTGCTTTGAGACATCGGTACATTGCTAATGACCATTTTTAGTTGGTTCAATACAGCCTTACTGATCTCATCGTCATATAAATCAGGAAGAGGCGCACGTGATAAAGTGTCGGGTATATACATGTACTTCCCTGGTTTATAGGTAATTATCAGATCGTATCCCTGTATTCTTAACATCATGCGTTGCAAGCGAGCTGGGACCGAATTTAACGGCTTTTTAAAAATGCTTTCGAGCGGTTTATGGTTTATGGCGTACTCGACCGGACGGCCGCGCTGCATCAGCACCGCGCCGAGTGCAACGCTGCTCGCGTCTACCGACAACACTACTTCACTGCTTACGTCATACAACGATAGTACCGGAGCCTCGCATATCAGTCTCTTTAATTTATCAAAGGCATTTTTATGTCCTATTTCCCAACACCACTCGATATCTTTTTTCAATAACCTAGTCAATGGAAATATGTGCTGCGAGTAGTTAGGTATAAATTTTGATAAGTAATTAATTGCGCCCAAAAATCTTTCCAAACTCTTTCGATCCGTGGGTTCCGGCATGTTAATTACAGCCCTGACTTTTTCCGTATCTACTTTCATCCCGTCTTTATTAAAAATATGTCCCAAATATGTTACCTCATCTACACAAATGCGACATTTCTCTTTGTTGAATTTTAAATTAATATCTCGCGCTCTTTGAAATAACGCTTTCAATCTTACATCATGTTCTCGCCTAGTGGACCCCCAGACAATAATATCATCAATAAATGACTCGACACCGTCTAAGCCTTCTAACAATTGTTTTATCTTAGCGTGGAACACTTCCGGTGCGCAGTTCAACCCGAATGGTAATCTTAAATATTGATATCGCCCAAACGGCGTAATAAATGTACATAAATCGGCACTCTCATTATCTAACTTTATAGACCAAAATCCAGAATTGGCGTCCAATACCGAGAAGTACTTGGCCCCGTTCAATTTGGTAGCCAACTCATTTATGGTAGGTAGCTGAAAATGAGCTCGTCGGATCGCTTTATTGAGAGGCCTCGGGTCTAGGCATAAGCGCATTTTACCATTTTTCTTGGCCGCTACTACTAACGAGTTGACCCAAGGTGTGGGATGAGTCACCTTCCTAATCACACCTAATTCTGTCATCCTATCGAGTTCGTCCTTCAAATTATCACGAAGGCTTAACGGTACTTTCCGCGGAGCGCACACCACCGGTGTCACATCCCTATTTACCGTTATGTGATATTCCCCCGGTAGACAACCTAACCCGGTGAACAAATCGCCATTTTCCGAAAAATTTAAATCGTGAATTCTCTTTATTAACCCTAATAATAAGCACGTTTGCAGTCCCAGCACACTCTGACAATCAATATCGGCAATCGCAAACTTAAGATCATATTGAACATCTTTATACCACCATTTAATATTACATATTCCTTTTATAGGAATGAAATCGCCACTGTACGACTGTAGCTTAACCTTATGATTGGACATGATGTTATCAGGGTTATTGCCTAACTGCAAAAACCGCTTATAAGATAAAACATTGATATCCGCACCAGAGTCTAGTTTAAATTTTTCAGTGCCCCGTTCTCCTCGGAGAACCTCAAACCAATCCTGGGACACCGAGTTAATTTGGGAAACATCAAATAAAGCAGATATATAAAACGACTCACAGTCATCGTCCTCGTCCGGATCGCATTTATTACCTTCTTCATAAACGCCTATATCATATAGTTTTTTCACACCTTTATTAAACTTACACATTCTAGCAAAATGACCATGATTTTGACACACATAACACTGCACCGAGACCGCGGGACAGTCAGCACCGTGTACACAGCGACCTCCGCACCTAAGACAGGTACCGGGCGCGGACGTACTCGAGGAGGGCGGCGGGCGCCGCGCCCCGGCCGGGAGCGAACGCGGCTGGCGGCCGCCGCGGCCTCCGCGCGCTCCTCGCGCGCCGTCGCCTCGGCCCCGCACTGTGCGCGCCCCGGCCCCGCCGTGCACGCCCACTGCATCCACGCGAGCCGGCCCTGCGCTCGCACCGCGCGACTCCTGCAATACGCGACTGCTGTCCACCGATATCTCGTCAACTTGGCATATTTTAATCGCTTTGTCCATCGTAAGCTCCTCCGTTCGCAATAAACGATCGCGAACTACTATATTTTTTATGCCGCACACGATACGATCACGAATGAATTCCTCTTCTAAGGTTTTAAACTCGCAGGTTTTGCTCAGTAGCTTCAATGCCGTTACATACTGATCTATGGACTCGCCGGCCTCCTGGTTTCTCATGTAGAAATTGTATCTCGCCAATGTAACGTTCGGTTTGACGCCGAAGTATTCGTCGAATTTTTTCAATAAAACCGTTACGTCGTCTTTCTCGGCGTCGTTTGAAAATGTAAACGTCTCGTAGACATCGAAACCTTCCGTTCCGATTAGGTTGATGAGCAAGCTGGCCTGCACACCAGCTTCTTCTTTATGCACCCCCGATGCTTTCAAAAACAGATGGAATTGTTTCCTCCAACGCTTCCATGCGTCAGCCCGGCTGACGGAGTTGCCTTCCAGACTCAGTTCTGGCGGTGGTCGGGCGTGTTCCATTACGAAATAATAAGAATCGTACTTCTTACGACACTAATACGCGAAATACTGCACGTAAATACACTTATAAACGCTTTTTGCAATTAAAAAACCGCCGCTGTCACCATGTAATGTATTGAAACGACCAAGTACCGTTGACAACTGTTTATTAATAATTATTGAAATACCCTCAACATAATGAACGAGGGGTTTGTAGTAATTATCAATACCTACAAAACAGTATACATAGATTATATCCATCTTTTTTGGTTTAGTCACAATAATCGAAACAGTGATTATTTTTCATGCGGTGTGAAAACTTGGTGGTAGAGTAAAGTAATGTACTAGGGGTTTGTAGTACTTATCAATACCTACAAAACAGTAGGTATACATAGCTTAATAATAATAATATAATATGGGACAACTTCCACACACGGTCATCTGGTCCCAAACTAGGCTAGAAGCCTGTACTATGGTAACCAGATGACTGATATACATACTTATATAAGCTTATAACACCCAGACACAGATCAAACAGATATGTTCATGCACACAAATGTTTGACCTGGCCGGGGATCGAACCCGGGCCCTGCGGCACAGAAAGCAGAGTTACTACCATCTGTGCCAACAAGGCTGTCAACAAACAAGCTTATATCCATCTTTTTTGGTTTAGTTACAATAACCGAAGCAGTGATTATTTTTCATGCGGTGTGAAAACTATTGGTGGTAGATTAAAGTAATGTACTAGGGGTTTGTAGTACTTATCAATACCTACAAAACAGTATACATAGATTATATCCACCTCTCTAGACTGCCTCGGTGGCGTAGTGGGCGCATGCTCGACTGCCAATCAAGAGGTCCCGGGTTCGATCCCCAAGTCAGGCATAGTGTTAAATATTGGATTTTTCCATTGGGAATTATCTCAATAACTGCCTGGAGTCTGGAACTGTGCCCGGTAGATGGCAATAGGCTCGCCCCCTATTACATGGGACCAATAACATACTGGCGAAATGTGGGTGTATCTAGTATGGGACTGAGTCCTGGGTACACCTCTGCCTACCCCTTCGGGAAAAAGGCGTGAATGTATGTTACGTTTATGTTATGTTATCAATACCTACAAAACAGTACCTATACATAGATTATATCTATCTATTTTGGTTTAGTCACAATAATCGAAACAGTGATTATTTTTTATGCTGTGTGAAAACTATTGATGGTAGATTAAAGTAATGTACTAGGGGTTTGTAGTATTTACCAATATCTACAAAATAGTCTACGGACATTATATCCATCTATTTTGGTTTAGTCACAATAATCGAAAGTCATTATATGCATGCGCTGTGAAAAGTATCGGTGTTAGAATAAAGTAATGTACTAGGGGTTTGTAGTACTTATCAATATCTTCAAAATAGCCCACGATAAATTTATACATATGCTCAGAGTAAGGATACCAAAGAGAAACAGTCGTGCAAAAATCTGTTCCAAGCCGCGAGTCTGGTACCGCCACAATATAGTCGGGTACTATGTGGTTAGTTGCATGGCAACCGTAGGCCGTGCGCGTGATGCCAGTGTTAGGTAAAAAGCTAACCGAATAACAACAGATACGTGCGTGAAAGCGATAGCTTTTCATAATTTAGGCATGTATTTACAATAATTTTAGGAATTTATATATCTATATTGCGTTTTTCTATTTTATTTTAATTTTTTTAACACAATAAAATGGACAACAGCGCCCATAGAAATCTAAATATTAAGCACTAGAACGCGTATGATACGATTACAATTTGCCTACTCATAATATGAGTACAAATTTTTAGTGCATACGTAATTAGTAGCTAGTTTGTTACGAGGGGACAGTTTTTTATGTTTCAAATTTTATTAAAATATGCCGTCTTGCGTGGTTCTCTCTTTTAAAAATGTTTTTGGAATGTTAAAGAAACAAGATAAGATCACATTTCACGTATTATTAGTACGTGCATATTTTTAACTCCCAGCTAAAGAAGGAAAGGGAGTTGTAAGTTTGACGTGTATGTGCATCCACCTGCGGTATCTCCTTAACGAATGGACCTATTTTGGTGCTGTTTCTTTTGTTTGAAAGCTGATGCGATTCTTAGCTATGTTTTATTAATATCGGTTATAAAATAAGATTTAATATTTTTTCATGCAGCCACTGATAAGTTGACAGACAAGAGTTCATGTGCTTGTAAAATTTCTGTAACATTTTCTCTATTTTAGGATAACTGGTAGAAAATGCTACACTAGCATTAAGTTAGTCCTAGCGTTGTGCTGAATTATAAATAAATAAATAAAAGTAATTATGATGCCAAATCCTTCGTGTGACGCTGTTTATTAAATATTATATGTGTTCAGCTCTATATTTAAATATAAGCTTATGTAGTAGTGCCAAAAATATGTAGAATAAATTAAATTTTATGACGGCGAGGGTGGCAAGCGTTGAAAAAGAATACTCTTACTTTTTTAGTTCACAGCTTTGATCTTATGGTTAATAAATATACTACTTAAAATTTAAGACTGCCGATAGAGCAGATTATTCATTGATATTATTATTATAAATAAATAGTTTATGGCGTTCTATGGAGGAGGCCTATGTTCAGCAGTGGACGTCATCCGGCTGATGATGATGAAAATGATGATTATTATTAATATTTATCTAACAAGAGTATTAGTAACTTTTAAAATTTCTAGTATTAAATCATTATTTAGATTTCTATGGTAGCACTTTGTTCGATCGAAAAACTATGAAGTCGATTACATTTTAAATATTTTTGGATAATATTATCCGAACATAAATATATATTTTTTACATAAATTAAGGTTTGGCATTAATTACCTAGTGGATTGAAAACATTTTAAACATTGAATTAAATATTTGTTTATTTTATCTCAATAACGCACTGTGTATTATAATATTATACTTTTCGTTTCTAATTGGTTTACATTGCATAGCCCTCGTTAATGTTACAGTTTATGATAACATTTTAATATTTTTATGACTTTCGACTATTTATTAAGAGTATAAAAGTAATCATATCACGTAACAATTTAGAATAATATCGTCAAAGACCCTTTCTACGTGCTAGAATCAGGCCCACGAACCTGTACGTGAGTACAATAGTGATATTAAACCGAGATTCTATCATGTAACTTATTTTTTTTATGATAATGAGTGACAAGACGAGCAAATCAGGTGCCTGATGGTAAACATCATGATTGCCCATATTAGATACAGTGCCACCCAGTGTTTTAAAATTCAAAATTCTGCGCGGCACTGCACTGCGCCTGTCACCCTGAGATATGAGTTGTTGAATCTCATCATGCCCAGTAATTTCGCTGGTAACATTGCCCTTCAGACCGGAACACAGTAATGTTTGCACATTACTGCTTGGCGGATGAATAACTGGCAAAGGTGTACTTCCCCAGGCGGCCCCCTGCTAAAGAGGCCTACCACTACAAAAAATTAATTTATTTGAAAATTTTAAATATTTAAATCACTAAATATTTTAGTGCATATAAGTCTACTCCAATGCTCCTATGTTCGCCCGCGTCGCTTAGTGTCAAATTTAACATTGAACTTCATAGGATGAAAAATAGTTCAATCCAAATTAGGCTTTAAAACAGTCAAGTAAATAGAGTTAAAATTCAAATAATAGAAATTTAGTAGATATGTCAGTAGATGTCAAAGCGCGTAATTGTCAGTGATGGAAGCCTTTTTGTGAAGCTTGTTCAGGGATTGTTTGTCTGTAGAAGGAAGCGATTCAATGTCATTGTACATATGTTAAGGTTTGGTCATTGTAACAGAAATAGTCATTAATTTGCGTGTGTTACATTAGGATTTTTTCTAATTTTATTAAATCAAATATTACTATTTCACATTTATTATTAAGAATAGCAACATTTCTTTACAAGTTGGCAACAGTATTTTTGATATTCAAAGACAACTCGACCAATGAAAAATCAACCAATCGTATAAGGTCAAATTCTGTTTCTATTTAATTGGTATAATTATAGTAATGGCAGATTATTTCATCCGAAATACTATGAAATATTTATAATTCATTTTGTTATTTGCTGTTATATAGTTGTTGTGTCATTTTAGACTTGTAAAATAATATTCAATGTTTTAATGACTAGTCACAATATTTGTTTAATAACTAATTATGTTTTACAATATGTTATGTGATAATTATTATTATTGTAATTAATATTTAGAATTATAATATGTTATCGTATAAAATAATTTGTACTAGGTACTGTAATTGATTTCTATTATTTTGTTGTGTTGCCGGATTGGATGTTACTCATACATTTTCCCTCCTAAAGTGAAAATGGCGAGGCTTTATAAACAGATGCTTCTGGTTTCTGGCTCTCTTACCTCTGTAACTCTTGCCGAGTCTCATTCCATTTTCTACTTTACTTGGGTGACTACATTTGGTGCCGTATAATATTTGAGATAAGTATTATATCGTTACTCTGTTCATTGTTCTATTTAATTGTGAAATTATCGTGTTCTTGATATAATAATACCGTGTAATGTAAATTATAAAATGAGCCTTCTCATAGTTGGTGATTGTTTTTAAAATAATTCTTATTATTATATCTTTACATTATTTGCTGGTAATATATAGCTGTGATTCTATAATTTCTGTGTTAAAATTGAGGTGTTGATATTTATTGAAAAGATTAGTCGCCACAAGTTTCTTGGTTGTTCTTCTTGATGGCGCTGTAGTTTGGAACAGCTAATTAAATTAACTAGATTGCCAAATATTATTTTTATTTCTCATCCTGATACCTACTTTACTTAGCTGAATAATATAGGCAGGTTAATGAAGATCCTAACGATCTAACAATTTCCTTAGGAAATAGAAACTATTATTGCCTAGGTATGAAATTGGCTTACATATATAGTAGTTCTATATACTACTGTATACAATACATAACATAACACATTTATCTATAGGTATATACTCTCTATCTCTCTACATAATATATACCTATAGCTAACACGTGCGCTGCGAAAACCATTGGGTTATTTATATCTATTAAAATACAATGTATCACGAATTTACTCCTGTTAAACGTCCACTATACCTACTTCTGCTATCCGTGCGAAACCGGGGCGGGTAGTATACCGGGTAGTATACGCTAGTATACCTATAAAATAAAATAAAATAGTACTAAAGTAGTACTTACTATAGCCACTGAATACAAACTATAGCTATATTGTAAGACCAATGCATTTTTTGGAGTCAAAGTTATTTGTATTTGATAACGCTTTTTAGTATTCCGTACCCAAAGAGTGCCGATGGAACCCTATTACTAAGTCTCCGCTGTCCGTCCGTCCGTCCGTCCGTCACAGGGCTCTATCTCATAAACCGTAATAAGTAGCTAGACACTTGCAATTTTTACAAAATAATATATCATATAATACGGGTCTTCCACTCCACATACACTGTCATCTGGTCCCAAACTAGACGAGATGCCTGTACTATGGTAACCAGATGACTGATATACATACATATCTACTTACGTATATAAGCTTATAACAGACATGTTCATGAACACAAATGTTTGACCTGGCCGGGGATCGAACCCGGGGCCTGCGGCACAGAAAGCAGTTACTATCATCTGAGCCAACGAGGCTGTCAAAATATGGAAGCAGGTACAACCTACCTATTCCTTATGCCGCTATAGCAACAAATCATCATCATCATCTCAGAGCCATAGGACGTCCACTACTGAACATAGGCCTCGCCCATAGATTCCATCCAGTCCGGTTGTAAGCGGCCTGCATCCAGCGTGTTCTTGCCTTCCTTATCATATCGTCTTCACCTTGTGGGTGGACGCTGCGCTTGCCACTTTGTGATCTCCATTCCCCAACTTTGCAGCGCCATCGGCCATCAGTTCTACGTGCTTTGTGCTGCCCATTGCCACTTCAACTTGCTAATCCTCTAGGCTATATCGGTAACATTCGTTCGTCTCCAGATCTGCTCATTCCTGATTCGCCGTGGGGTGCCGACCTCAGAATAGTACCTCACCCTCCTACCTGGGTTGCCACCAAACTGCTCTCGCCAACCCGCCTGCCAAGCGTGGCGAGTATTGGCAAAACCCCCGATAAAAACAATAATAATAATAATAAAATAAAGTTCATAAATGATGCTTTTCATACATGCAACGTGTTTTACCCGACTCGACTTCGAAGGAAGGTTATTTAATATTTATTAAAATGTAATAGGTAGGTATAATAAACCTAAACGAAATATATATATGCAAGCGGCTGTACACAGGACAGTGAGACGCGTGAACGGGGTGAATCCTCATTCCTGGTAGGTACCAAACAGATCTAGAAATCGATTTCTGCGCATTCAAGGTCGGCGCTTTTAAACCGTCAGACCTGTACCTATTACCTATACATATATAGACTTTTAGTACAATAAGAATAAATTGTTATAGGTGCTTTAACGCCCGATTGGTTCAGTTGTGGTGGAGGTGTTACGAAAAGTCACTTTAGTGTATATTAAACGGTATAATTTCATAAAACAAATTAAATAAAATATAAATACGCAATATTCAATAATACCAACATTAAATAAAACACCGGCCGTTAGAGGCGGTAGCGGGCGGCGGGCGGGGAGCCGGGGAGGTATCGCGCCCGCGTTAGTTCACACACGCTTCCGCTTGTACTACTAGGTGGCGTGCATTGTCGCCGCTCAGCTAGTTTTTCTTCCGTGCGAAGGCGGGAATGTTTAAATACGCCTCAGGAGAGTGCTCTGAATAGGTACGTACTGTTATGACGTCGCGCTATACTACCACTGTGATGTAGATATACCTACCTAACCTACCTCTATCATACTGTGCTATAAGGGAGGCTTATGTTCAGCAGTGGATGTCCTACGGCTGAGATGAAAATGATTAGCTTAGATAAATTAGGATTCTAATATGATTAGGTAAGTACCTACTTTATTTGGACACAATGAGACCGCGGCGCGCATCGCCACTGCATTGGCTGGGCTGCGGGGCGCGGGGTGCCACATGTTACTTACATCACAAGGGCATAGGTATATGTACCTACTTCGACAATAACGTGATCAGTAACTAAGTAAAATTCTAGATCGAGATTGAATACGTGCACCTACAAGTAAACTGTAAATTTATAGGTAAGTAAGTATAGGAAATCCTGAACAAATAAGAATCTACAATGCCTACGTAGGTACCTAGAGAATCTAAATTATGAAAGGTTACTACTTCTTCTTGCCTAACGTCGTTAGTACCTATTATACCACAGAACAGATAATAATACTACGTGTAGTAGGTAGGTACTATTATAATGTGAAACCATCTGCTAACTAGTAAGTATACCTACCTAATACAACGATTATAGTCAACTCGTAGTAGGTCTCTATTGTAGGGGGCCGCCTGGGGAAGTACCACACCTTTGCCAGTGTATTCATTCGCCAAGCAGTAATGTGCAAACATTACTGTGTTCCGGTCTGAAGGGCAATGTTACGAGCGAAATTACAACTAATATCTCAGGGTGACAGGCGCAGTGCAGTGCCGCGCAGAATTTTGAATTGTAACGTAGATTTTAAAACACTGGGTGGTACTGTGTCTGATATGGGCAATCATGATTCTTACCATCAGGCATCTGATTTGCTCGTCTTGTTACGATCATAAAAACAAAAAAATGGTATAATACCTACCTATTCCAGTCTCCAGTACTATACCTACCTACCTAGTTCGGTGGAGCGCAGTGGAATTAAGTATAGGTAGGTATATGGACATTACTCATTTGAAAATAATAGACGTTAGGTTTTGTAAATAATGTAGGACAGTATTACGTAGGTAGGTACATAGGTAACTAATAACGGATACCTTATTCGGTTCGTAATGGGCCCATAAAACTGGCTAGGCTGAGGAAAATCAACGAAAAATGTATAAAAACGGTCCCACAAACCTTGCACAGGCCGGCCGGCCGCTCCGCTCCCGCACCATGGGCCGCATCACCAGCTCTTCCTTCGGGACAGTCGTCGCAGGCATGGCGACACCACGGTAGAGTCCAGGCACGGAGACAAGTAGCCGGTGGCCGGTACCACACGCCACACCCAACTAGAGGTGCTAGAGGACGCTTGGTAGAGCAAACGAGGCGATAAAATAAACACTTTGAACGCGAGCGCCCGCGGCGCTGAGCGCCTGGCAAATGGCCGAATGCGAATGATGCGAATGGCGAACGGCGAATGGCGAATGGCGATTGGCCGCATGACATGGCATTCGTTTGTATTCTGTGATGGCGAGGGGCGCGGCGGGCGGCGGGAGGCATGTAGCGAGCCGGGCGGCGAGATACCTATGTAATATGTACCTACCTAGGCACTAGACTCCAAATGAAGAGAGAAAAAAATGACTTGAATTTTTCGGAACTTGATTTGTGGCTTGTGGTATATTACCGGATCAAACGAGTGCACAAATCGTTCGTTATGTGCTCTTAGTAGTTAAAGTTATTATAACATAACTGATCTCGTATGCCATATTATGTTATATGTATAGATAGTTAGGCACCCAGTAATATTGTTTTGTAGTAATATTATAGGTATAATGTAGAACTAGTTTTATTTAATAATTATATTTAGGTATAAGCGTTCGAAAATTTATCAACATTATCTATAAATTCATATAGGTAGGTATATAAGCTTGACTGCCTCGATGGCGTAGTAGGCGCATACTCGACTGCCGATCATGAGGTCCCGGATACGATCCCCGGTCAGGCAGAGTTATATAATGGATTTTTCCATTAGGAATTATCTCAATAACTGCCTGGAGTCTGGAACTGTGCCCGGTAGATGGCAATAGGCTCGCACCCTATTACATGGGACCAATAACATACTGGCGAAATGTGGGTGTGCCTACTATGGGACACTCGAGTCCTGGGTACACCTCTACCTATCCCTTTGGGAAAAACGTGTGAATGTATGTTATTATATAAGCTTATAACACCCAGACACTGATCTAACAGACATGTTCATGCACACAAATATTTGACCTGGCCGGGGATCGAACCCGGAGCCTGCGGCACAGAAAGCAGAGTTACTACCAACTGAGCCAACGAGGCTGTCAAAAATGATACAAGCTGTGTCCGTGCAGTCTTCATTCCCGTGGGAATATCGGGATATAAAGTATTCTATGTGTTATTATACAAGCTGTGTCCGTGCAGTCTTCATTCCCGTGGGAATATCGGGATATAAAGTATTTTATGTGTTATTATACAAGCTGTGTCCGTGCAGTCTTCATTCCCGTGGGAATATCGGGATATAAAGTATTTTATGTGTTATTATACAAGCTGTGTCCGTGCAGTCTTCATTCCCGTGGGAATATCGGGATATAAAGTATTCTATGTGTTATTATACAAGCTGTGTCCGTGCAGTCTTCATTCCCGTGGGAATATCGGGATATAAAGTATTCTATGTGTTATTATACAAGCTGTGTCCGTGCAGTCTTCATTCCCGTGGGAATATCGGGATATAAAGTATTCTATGTGTTATTATACAAGCTGTGTCCGTGCAGTCTTCATTCCCGTGGGAATATCGGGATATAAAGTATTCTATGTGTTATTATACAAGCTGTGTCCGTGCAGTCTTCATTCCCGTGGGAATATCGGGATATAAAGTATTCTATGTGTTATTATACAAGCTGTGTCCGTGCAGTCTTCATTCCCGTGGGAATATCGGGATATAAAGTATTCTATGCTATTCCAGAGTCTAAACTATCTATGAAACGAATTTCAGCCCAACAGGTTCAGTAGTTTTAGAGATAGAGTAACAAACATCCATGCATACTCACTAACTTATGTATACCTACATACTTACTAGTAGACTATAATACTCATTAGTATTTATATAAGTAGGCCTAACCAAAGACGATAATGCTCGCAGTGCTCTGCATTTCACTATAGGTAGGTATGTGCGCTGCCTCTAATCTCTAATGTTTCTTATGTACCTACGTTTAAAACTGTCCACCAAATATTATAGGTAGTTACGATTTTACTACTTTAGTACTATTATTTTAAATTTGATTTTACTAAACAAATAATTCGATATTATTATGTATGGAGTTGCATATCTGTTTCATTTCTTAATCTTAATACCTATAACGGCTTTTCTTTGCACCACAAGCACGTTGAGCGGCACGTGTAACTAGAGTGACCATCATATTTGTAACTTACTTCGGATGGAATCATTTATGAACGAACAGTTGTAATATATACATACTATACTGTATATATTACCTTATTTTCTTGATCACTTTTATGTTTTTTATCTGAATTGTCCTTATTGATGTTGATGTTTCAACATTTGATGTATTTTGGTATTTTAGTCATTATTTCGCTTGTATCATCCGCTAAAAATTTGTAAGCATGTCTTAGTTTTTCTTCATAATTCCATCGATTTTAGCTGAAATAACTGAAAGTTTGGTTTGTTTACATTATTAATTTTTGCAATTTTGACTGACATGTTTATAATTGACACATTCAAATTGTCTAATGTCTTTAAATCTTAGTTATATTTTTTAAATTTTGTGACTATTTCGAAATTTAACTGGGAAAATTTGGATAAAAAACGGGGTTCTGGATACTTTTGGTCATTCTGATTCTTATTCTTAATCTTAGTCTGAAACTGTTCTCGGTCCGGTCTGGATCCTCTTCAACTTGTTTTTATTCTAACACTTGGTCGACAAATAACTTGGACAGATAAATAAAATAAAGAAGGTCTGGTAGTGCTGTCCCTTGGGGCCTCCAGAGGGGCACCTGCGAAGAAGATCGAATTGTGCCCTCCCCTTGAATCATCGAGATCTGAACAACTAGAGGAACTCAGGTACGCCGACTCTCCCTATTATTCCGGCGTACCGAGGGGGAGGTGCACAATAACTGTTCCTGGTATTACGTCTGACTGGCGACCTCACCGACCTGAGGTGACATCTGCGGTCGGCGGCGCCCGGGCGGCGTCCTACGGTCCTCGAGGAACCCTCTGCAACTGCTGCCGACTTCACACCTCCTCCCTCAATAATTTTAGTTTTTTTTTATCAAATCTAATGTTTTTAGTTTAGTAAATATAAATCTTTTAATTTTAATTTTTATATTAGGTATCTACCTAGGTAGGCCTTAAGTAGGTACCTACACTACATTGGTACGTTACCAATACAGTAACGTTACACAGTATAACAGTTTATACCTAGTAGTACCTACTACTTAATATAAATTAAATACCTATAGAGAATGGAGAGTAGGTATCCTACGGGAGAAGTCCACATGGTGAGATTCTATCAGGACTCCGGACTCCCGCCTATAAGCACCCAGGCACCCACACATCCATATCGCTCGCACATAATTTGCAAGTTAAGGTAGGTACATAATTAATATTATAGGCATTGAATTTCCAAAAATCATTATGTTGTGTTACTCAATCATACAACATGTATACCTACCTAATATAAAAAGTTTGTTAGTTATCATTTAATTTAACAGAAGAGATAAAAAACCCGTTATTTCCTTTTTTTTCAATCGTCTCCATCAAATAAAAAAATAGTCCTGATATACGTGATAATAGTCCTGAGCCACGGACGCTACATGCGAGATGCGTCTCATCATCTCTACCCTCCATCATAATAGGTATTTTGGGGTAAGTTACGGGGGTGGGTTGCGGAGGTGGAAGGGTAAAAGTCACTTGTTTGTAGATAAAGATTATATAATACAGGTAATTAAAACGAGACAACAAAAATACACAACGAATAAAATTAAAACGACAAACGTTCGTGTCCGCTAGACGCGGTAGCCGGCGGTGAAGGATCGCGCGCGGGCGGCGAGGTATCGCGCCCGCGTTAGTACACACACGCTCTTACTAGATGGCGTGCGTTGTCGCCGCTCAGGTAATTGTTCCTTCCGCCCGTGACTCATGACCTCAGAGTAAGGATACCAAAGAGAACCAGTCGCGCAAAAATCTGTTCCAAGCCGCGAGTCTGGTACCGCCGCAATATAGTCTGGTACTATGTGGTTAGTTGCATGGCAACCGTAGGCCGTGCGCGTGATGTCAGTGTTAGGTAAAAAGCTATCCGAATAACAACAGATACGTGCGTGAAAGCGATAGCTTTTCATAATTTAGGCATGTATTTACAATAATTTTAGGTATTTATGTATCCACATTGCGAGTTTCTATTTTATTTTAATTTTTTTAACACAATAAAATGGACAACAGCGCTTTGTTCGAATGAAAAACTATCAAGTCGATTATATTTTAAATATTTTTGCATAATATTATCCGAACATAAATATATTTTTTTTACATAAATTAAGGTTTGGCATTAATTGTGAAATGAAAACCTAGTGAAATGAAAACATTTTTAACATTGAATTAAATATTTGTTTATTTTATCTCAATTACGTACTGTGCATTATAATATTATACATTTTGTTTCTAATTGGTTTACATTGCATAGTCCTCGTTAATTTTACATTTATGATAACATTTTTATATTTTTGTGACTTTCGACTATTTATTAAGAGTATAAAAGAATTCATATTACGTAACAATTTAGAATAATATCCTCAAAGGGCCTTTCTTCGTGCTAGAATCAGGCCCACGAACCTGTACTCACTAATAAACCGAGATTCTATCATGTAACTTAATTGTCTTTACAAACATAAATACATTTTAATTTAAACTCTAAAACTGAAATTTTAATTCTTGTAATATATATTTATAAAAGTTAAAAAGTATAAGTGTGATTAATTTATTTAAAAAAATTAAATATTTAAATCACTAAATATTTTAGTGCATATAAGTCTACTCCAATGCTCCTATGTTCGCCCGCGTCGCTTAATGTCAAATTTAACATTGAACTTCATAGGGTGAAAAATCGTTCAATCCAAATTAGGCTTTAAACCAATCTTGTAAATAGAGTTTAAATTCAAATAATAGGAATTCAGTATATGTCAAAGCGCGTAATTGTCAGTGATGGACACGTTTTTGTGAAGCTTGTTCAGGGATTGTTCGTCTGTAGAAGAAAGCGATTCAATGTCATTGCTCATGACTCATCGGTGGACAATCGCTATAACTATAGCTATATTGTAAAGCCGGTCACTCACATGCGTACGAATACGCGAACCCACAAGTGTAGGACGACCTCAGATCATTCAAAAGGACGACATTTGCACATAAATATGCAAAGTTTTCGCTGCATTCGTGCTTTTCAAAGTTGTGTCGGTTTTTTGATGCACATCAAAGGGCGCGAACCTCGAACCTTCGCGTAGTCTCCTACACATTCGTGCAACCAGTTGTGCTCACAGAGTACTTTATATATCTTAGCGATAAGACCGCCCATTAATACACCAGTTATTTATGAATAGTTATTAGTTTTTAGATCTTCTTGTTTGTGGTGTACCAATAAAGTGTTTATCTATCTATCAAATGCAAACGGGTTTCCATAATGAGTTTGCAAACCCATTCACATATCCGGTGAGTTTGCGAATAGTATATCTGACTGCCCTCACATGCGTGCAAACATTTGTACAATGTACGAATATATTTACGCATGTGAGTGACCGGGGTAAGACCACCGCATTTTTGGAGTCAAAGTTGTTTGTACTTATTTGATAACGCTTTTTAGGGTTCCGTACTAAAAGGGTGCCGAAGGAACCCTATTACTAAGCCTGCGCTGTCCGTCCATCCGTCTGTCACAGTTACAGGGCTCTTCTCATAAACCGTAATACATACACTTGTAATTTTTACGAAATGTTGAAGTATGTACTCTACCTACCTACCTATTCCTAATTCCTAATGCCGCTATAACAGCAAATCATCATCATCATCTCAGCCATAGGACGTCCACTACTGAACATAGGCCTCCCTTATAGGTTTCCATCTAGTCCGGTTGTAAGCGGCCTGTATCCAGCGTGTTCCTGCCTTCCTTATCATATCGTCTGTCCACCTTGTGACTGTGTTTTGGACGTCCTACGCTGCGCTTGCCGGTCCGTGGTCTCCATTCTAGAACTTTACAGCCCCGTCGGCCATCAGTTGTTCGTGCTATGTGCCGCCCATTGCCACTTCAACTTGCTAATCCGCTGGGATATGTCGGTAATTTTCGTTTGTCTACGGATCTCCTCAGTTCTGATTCGCCGTGAGGTGCCGAGTGCCGAGTGCCGGCATCAGAATAGTACCTCACCCTCTACTCTCTACCTCGGTTGCCACCTAACTGCAACTGCTCTCGCCACTGTCCAACCCGCCTGCCAACTGCCAAGCGTGGCGTGTATTGGCAAAACCCCCCGGTAACAACCTACAGTCCTACTAAGCTAATGTCGAATTTCAGTACAATGTAAAAAACTTTGAACAAAATGCTTGCGAGTTCTAACTCACCTCCAGCGCCATCTAGCGCGGTTTTAATAATTTAATAATTTGAATTTATACTCTATCAGAACGGGTAACCCCAATTACACTGCTCGACTCAATTCATATGTGTTATGTGGATAACCCATATAATTTTAATACTAGGAATAAAGACAAAATAGCTATACCTAGCTTTAGATTATCTAAAACAAATAAAAAATCATTCTTAGGAAATAGTGTACGTTTCTATAATAAAATCCCAAAAGAGATAACGGGGCTCTCAGAGGGTTAATTCAAAACCTATATAAAATCTACTTTACTAAAGAATGCTTATTATAATGTAAATCAGTAGGTACATAGAGGACAAAGATGCCTGGAAACTTCCGCATAGCCACCACGCGGCACCTTCTAAACAAACGAGTGTGTTAGATTCGTAAATTATTAGAAGTTACTATAAATTAGTATTATGACATTTTTCCGTTTAAATAGTCTCTCAACGATGTGAATGTACGGTATTGTGTCTTATTAGAATGAGAACTATGGTAATTGAATATGCTACTTGAATATATTGTTATAAATTGTATATTAATAATATAGAGGCCAAATGTATATTGATTATATTTTAATACGTAAGAATTATTGATAAATAGTCTCTTATCGAATTGTACTGACAGGAGGGGATAGTAGAATGGAAAGGCTATATAAAGGATTGCTCAGTTAGGCCGAGCCTCTTATTCTCGTCAGTATAGTTCAGTAAGCCGGTACGTAAGGTACCCTACACTTATTATAGTCACAGTATATAATATGTACTGTGATATCACGGTGGTGCCGCCATTTTGTTGGTCGTCGAGATATCAAAGCTAAGTATTCTACTGACTCTGTTATTATGTCCGTTTAGGTCTGACTATGTAACCATGTTTGTCATACCTCATAATTGTTATCATCATCATCATCATCATCATCATCATGTTGTAATTATAATATGTTGTTATATGAAGAATATAAAAGATTAAGCCCTGTGAGTTTCTTGTGTGTTCTTCTCACAGAGGTAGTCTACTTACTACTTATGAACACTTGTTAATTAAAATATCTGATATAATTGATAACGTTCTTTCATTAGAAGTTAACCTCCCATATGTAACTATGCTATAATATAGGTAGGTAATCTCCTCTTTTTAAGCGAGTTATCCCAAATATACTTCGTAGGTCACCCATGACGTAACAAGTGTAACCAAACCAAATATTGTAAAACAATCAGTTGAAAAAATTAAGCCCTACAAGTTTCTTGTGCGTTCTTCTTGTAAAGGTATCTTTCCGAACGCACGGTAGACTCGTTACTGTTTATTTTCATTGACGTACAAAAGTGTCAGATTGTGACCTATTTGAATAAATCTTTTTGACTTTGACTTTGATTGTCAGAGTTTCATGTCGCCAAGATTCCTACGCAGCCTCCGACATGAGCTATCGACTGCGCCCTACGTATCATAAAGGAAACTCTAGGGACCTACAATTTAACGGGCCATCCGAAACACGGTATAGCGCCCGGCGAAAAGTCCACATGGTGAGATTCGATCCAGGGACTCCGGATTTAAAGCCGGTCATATTCCCGCTGGACCACAGACGCTACAACACGGGTTTTAGTTAGATTGATGGATGGATGGATGTTTGTTACTCTTTCACGCCAAAACTACTGAACAGATTGGGCTGAAATTTGGTATGCAGGTAGCTTAGACCCTGGAATAACACATGGGGTACTTTTTCCCCGATATTCCCACGGGAACGATGTCTACGAGCGGGTGGAACCGAGGGCGCAGCTAGTAAAGTTCATAATTTAAAGGTGCTCTTCATATACCTACTTACATGCAGTACGAACTACTACAAGGAAACTTTTATAGTTAAGTATAGGAATATAAACACTGAACAAATCGGACCTACATTGCCTAGGTAGAGAATCTACAATCTAGATTAGAATGAAAGGTTGTACTTCTTCCTGTCTAACGTCGTTAGTAGTTAGCACTACCTTAACACAGAAAATAATACTATATATAAGTATGTATAGGTCGCGTGACGGTTATAGCGCTGAGCTTGAATGCGCAGAAATTTAAGATAAAATTTTAAGATCTGTTTGGTAACAGGAAAGAGGTGCGAGGGGAGAGGCGCTGCATGGTCGCTCGGTGTCTTCACCCCGCCTCACCTCCTTCACGCGTCTCTACTGTCCTGCGTACAGTCGCGCGCATACGTAGTAGTATAGTAGTGGTGTGTGAGCGATCACAGCTCGGATATGAAGACAGCCTAGATGAGGTTGAAGGCTCCGAAATCTTATTATTTAATTTTTATTTTACATCTCATGAAATGACGTGTTATTCTGAGTCTATTATTATTTCGGAATAAAGTACCACGTAATTTGACGTGTCCTTTTGATTAAAAATTTAAAACATAATAAGTTAAATTTATTTAATTTGCGCATGCCCGAACCGCTTATTGCAAATTTTTTTTACTCTTAACTTGACAAAATAGGTAATTACTAAAAAATTCGCTTTATTATATGCGCAATTATATGCGCGACTGTACACTTGCGCAAAGCACCCCCCCACTTTGCCGAGCGCGACCTGTACCTATACATTATTATCATATAAGACTTTTGGTGCAATAAGAATAAATTGGTATATAGGTACCACTGAGAAGTAGATATACCTCACCTATCTCTATCTTTACTATGCTATAGGGGAGGCTTAGTTCAGCAGTGGACGTCCTACGGCTGAGATGAACATAAAATAGGATTCTAAGATGATTAAGTATATAGTTTATTTGGACACAAGGAGACCGCGGCGGACATCGCCGCTACATGGGCTGGGCTGTGAGGGCCACTTGTTACTTACCTACTTACTCAGAAGGGCATAGGTATATACCTCATTAGACAATAACGTGATCTGTAACCTAGTTAAATTCTAGATCGAGATTGAAGTAGTGTAGGTAGTAGGTACGTGCACCTAGTACGAACTATTGCAAGTAAACTGTCAATTTATACATAAGTAGGTATAGGAAACATATGCATTCATAAACACTGAACAAATAAGAAAGAACCTACAATGCCTAGTAGAGATGAAAGGTAACTTCTTCCTGCCTAATGTCGTTAGTACTGTACTACCACAGCACAGATAATAATACTACTATTATTATGTGATACCATCTACTAACTAGTACATATACCTACCTACCTAATACAACGATATATTAATGTACTATAACCTATAGTCAATAGTCAATGGTATACCTACCTATTCCAGTCTCCAGTAGGTACTAGGTACCTACCTACCTATTCCAGTCTCCAGTAGGTACTAGGTACCTACCTACCTATTCCAGTCTCCAGTAGGTACTAGGTACCTACCTACCTAGTTCATTTTATTTTAAATGTTGTTCGGTGGAGCGCAGTGGAATCTAACTATAGGTAGGTATGGACATTACATTACTCATTTGAAAATAATACACGTGGAGCGGAATAGCTTAACCCTTTTAATACCTACACATATTTAGGAATAACGAAACCTATGTATAAGTAAATAGTGTAGGACAGTAGATATTACGTCGGTAGGTATATAGGAAACTATTAACGGATACCTAATCCGGTTCGTAATAGATAAATAAATGTCAAACGGCCAGGCTGGGGAAATTCAACGAAAAATATTTATATTATTCAAATAAACGGTCCCACAAACCTTGACAGCAGGCCGGCCGCTCCGCTCCCGCACCGTGGGCCGCATCACCAGCTCTTCCTTCGGGACAGTCGTCGCAGGCATGGCGACACCACGGTAGAGTCCAGGCACGGAGACAGAACAGGAGACCGATAGAGTTGCTAGAGGGCGCTTGGTACAGCAAACGGTACGGGGCGATAAAATACTTCGAACGCGTGCGCTTGCGGCGCTGAGCGCCTGACAAATGGCCGAACGGCGAAGCCGGCGAACGACGAATGTATTAGTACCTATATTATGTGTTCTGTGACGACGAATGCCCGAATAGCGAGTCGAGGGGCGCGGTGGGCGGCGGGCGGCGGGAGGCATGTAGCGAGCCGGGCGACGAGATACCTATGTAATATGTACCTACTAGACTCCAAATGACGAGAAATGGAAAACTCAAATTACGTTTTTAACTCGAATTAACTTGACTTGAATTTTTGGGAACTTGATTTGGGGCTTGTGGTATATTACCGGAACAAACAAGTGCACAAATCGTTCGCTATGTGCTCTTAGTAGTTATAGTTAGTACAACCACGCCTTTTCCGGAAGGGGTAGCGGGTAGGCATAGGTGTACTCAGTTCCACAGTAGGTACTTGGGTACCTACACCTACATTTCGCCATTATATTA
Source organism: Hemistola chrysoprasaria (assembly GCA_947063395.1). Lineage (NCBI taxonomy): Eukaryota > Metazoa > Arthropoda > Insecta > Lepidoptera > Geometridae > Hemistola > Hemistola chrysoprasaria. The sequence goes on from OX346732.1 coordinate 63,980, forward strand.
ATGGTACCGATTTCCCCCGAATTTTCTATCATTCACTTAGAAAATTTACCTTTACCGCACACTTCTCTTTGTACCTGGTGTTATAACAACTCACTATCGACTGCGCTAAGCCGGCTGTAGAGCCCCGGCTGGGGACCTGATCCCAATTCCATCCATCGGTGTCCGGTCCACCCGCTGCACGCTAAGAAGAAGGCTCCCCCTGTGCTTCGAGGCTAAGCAGCCTCGTACTCAGGTATCCCGCCTACCGCCGTCCAGTGCCAAGGGGACCAATTTCCTGCTCGACCCGGCCGCCATCAAACCGCTGATCAATAGGGCTAGCCTCCGTTCGACCAAGCGACTGACAGTCCCACCACATTATATTTGTTTTATTTAATCTTAATAAAACTGTTTTATTTATTCTTTAATTGGTTCCTCTGGCCAACCGCAGGGAAAACCGAAGCTACAGTACCAATATTATTTATTTGTGTGTAATGCACCCACTACATAGGTACCTCTGTAGTCCTATTCGTATCTCTTGAAACATGCCTGTTGTTGATACATACATCATTTAAACTAGCGACCCGCACCGGCTTCGCACGGGTAGCAGAAGTAGATATAGTGAACGTTTAACAGGAGTAAATTCGTGATACATTGTATTTTAATAGATAAAACCCTAATGGTTTACGCAGCGCACGCAAATTAATGACTATTTCTGTTACAATGACCAAACCTTAACCCATGTATAAATTTATCGTGGGCTATTTTGAAGTTATTGATAAGTACTACAAACCCCTAGTACATTACTTTACTCTACTACCAATAGTTTTCACACCGCATGAAAAATAGTCACTTTTTCGATTATTGTGACTAAACCAAAAAAGATGGATATAATCTATGTATACTGTTTTGTAGGTATTAATAATTACTACAAACCCCTAGTACATTACTTTACTCTACCACCAATAGTTTTCACACCGCATGAAAAATAGTCACTTTTTCGATTATTGTGACTAAACCAAAAAAGATGGATATAATCTATGTATACTGTTTTGTAGGTATTGATAAGTACTACAAACCCCTAGTACATTACTTCCCCACCAATAGTTTTCACACCGCATGAAAATAATCACTGCTTCAATTATTGTGACTAAACCAAAAAAGATGGATTTAATCTATGTATACTGTTTTGTAGGTATTGATAAGTTCTACAATCCCCTAGTACATTACTTTACTCTACCACCAATCGTTTTCACACCGCATGAAAAATAATCACTGCTTCGATTATTGTGACTAAACCAAAAAAGATGGATATAATCTATGTATACTGTTTTGTAGGTATTGATAAGTACTACAAACCCCTAGTACATTACTTCCCCACCAATAGTTTTCACACCGCATGAAAATAATCACTGCTTCAATTATTGTGACTAAACCAAAAAAGATAGATTTAATCTATGTATACTGTTTTGTAGGTATTGATAAGTACTACAAACCCCTAGTACATTACTTTAATCTACCACCAATAGTTTTCATACCGCATGAAAAATAATCACTGTTTCGATTATTGTGACTAAACCAAAAAAGATGGATATAATCTATGTATACTGTTTTGTAGGTATTGATAAGTACTACAAACCCCTAGTACATTACTTTAATCTACCACCAATAGTTTTCATACCGCATGAAAAATAATCACTGTTTCGATTATTGTGACTAAACCAAAAAAGATGGATATAATCTATGTATACTGTTTTGTAGGTATTGATAAGTACTACAAACCCCTAGTACATTACTTTACTCTACCACCAATAGTTTTCACACCGCATGAAAAATAGTCACTTTTTCGATTATTGTGACTAAACCAAAAAAGATGGATATAATCTATGTATACTGTTTTGTAGGTATTAATAATTACTACAAACCCCTAGTACATTACTTTACCCTACCACCAATAGTTTTCACACCGCATGAAAAATAGTCACTTTTTCGATTTTTGTGACTAAAACAAAAAAGATGGATATAATCTATGTATATTGTTTTGTAGGTATTGATAAGTACTACAAACCCCTAGTACATTACTTTACTCTACCACCAATAGTTTTCACACCGCATGAAAAATAGTCACTTTTTCGATTATTGTGACTAAACCAAAAAAGATGAATATAATCTATGTATACTGTTTTGTAGGTATTGATAAGTACTACAAACCCCTAGTACATTATTTTATTCTACCTCCAATACTTATTACAGCGCATTCATATTATGTCTTTTTCGATTATTGTGACTAAACCAAAATAGATGGATGAAATTTCCGTGGACTGTTTTGTAGATATTGATAAGTACTACAAACCCCTAGTACATTATATTATTCTACCATCAATGGATTTCACAGCGCACGCAAATTTATGAATATGGTAATTATATTATGTGACACCTTGGTTCACAATATTGCAGTTTTCTTACGGATCCCTAATATTTTTCAAAATCTCATATAGCCTATGTCACTCACACTGAATTAAGCTATCCATAAGTGAAAGAATTTTTAAAATCGGTCCAGTAGTTTCGGAGCCTATTCGTTACAAACAAAAAAACAAAAAAACAAAAAAACAAAGATTCTCTCTTTATAATATTAGTATAGAAGTATAGATTGGGCTCATACTCTATTGTCTATATAAAAATGTAATAAAACTTTCTCGAGTAAAACATATAACATACATTTTTCACGCCTTTTTCCCGAAGGGGTAGGCAGAGGTGTACCCGGGACTCGGTCCCATAGTAGGTACACACCCACATTTCGCCAGTACCGCCATTTACCGGGCACAGTTCCAGACTCCAGGCACTTATTGAGATAATTCCTAATGTTATTAGGAATTATCTCTCTAAGTAATCTTATATAAGTGTTCAATAATGGAAAAATCCATTATTGAACACTTTGCCTGACCTGGGCATCGAACCCGGGAACTCATGATCAGCAGTCGAGCATGCGCCCACTACGCCATCGAGTCAGTCAATTTCAATCGTCAATTTCTCTAGTAGATTATCCATAACCATAGTGCTGACGCAATACGGGTCACACACAGTGCCCAGCCACCTATCATAATGTTCTATCAACCTACAAGGTTCTTCTCTTTCTATACCTAATAATAATAATAATGGACAACTTCCACACCGAGAGCCGAACTCCGCGCGGCGAACCCGGCGGTTTATTCTGTGATCCCGACGCTTGAAACACACCGTTCGACCGAAAACTTCTTCGGCTTTGGATACGTGAACGAAATTTACTCTCCTTCATCGTGTCTGAAACTTGGACAAACTTGGTGAGAAACACTGAACTTGCCTTTCCTCCTGGATAACGCTTGCAAACAAGACATACTCCACCAAACACGCGTGCCAACAATAATCACTCACTCACCACATTATTACTAGTCCTACAGGAAGAAATTAATTATAATTCATTAGAAATATTATCATTTTCTTTGAGATTTTTCACAGATTTTACGATTATGTAAAATTTATGACAATTAGGTAACATAACATAACATACATTCACGCCTTTTTCCCGAAGGGGTAGGCAGAGGTGTACCCAGGACTCAGTCCCATAGTAGATACACCCACATTTCGCCAGTATGTTAGTGGTCCCGTGTAATAGGGGGCGAGCCTATTGCCATCTACCGGGCACAGTTCCAGACTCCAGGCAGTTATTGAGATAAATCCTAATGGAAAAATTGAATATTTAAAACACTTGCCGTTAAACTTGCCTTTAAAACCCGACCTGGGGATCGAACCCGGGACCTCTTGATTGGCAGTCGAGCATGCGCCCTCTACGCCACCGAGGCAAGTACAATTAGGTATTTGTCAATATTTTTAACAAATAGGCATTGCAAAAACAATACCTTTCAAATAGGTCTCAAGTCTCAACGAGGTGTGATTTTATTTCCTACCATAGAAGAAAGACGCTTACAAGGAGAGTTCAGAACAAATTTTTGAAGCAACTTTCAAATTGACGTGTCAGTTAAAGTCATGTTTTTACTGCCGCAGGCACGCACATGCGCGCGAATGATGTGCCAAGTAAATAGACATTTCCCCAAAAAGAGAGGATTTTTTTTAAGATAATGATTGACAAGACGAGCAAATCAGGTGCCTGATGGTAAGCATCATGATTGCCCATATCAGACACAATGCCGCCCAGTGTTTTAAAATTCAAAATTCTTCGCGGCACTGCACTGCGCCTGTCACCCTGAGATATGAGTTGTTGAATCTCATCATGCCCAGCAATTTCGCTGGCAATGCTTGGCGGATGAATAAATGGCAAAGGTATGGTACTTCCCAAGGCGGCCCCCTGAAAAAGAGGCCTACCAACTACTAAAATAATATTATAATAATAATATTATTATTATTATATAAACTGTTCCTGTTCCCATTTTGCCAAATGTTTGAATTATACGATACTATGATAACAAAAATTATTGTGTCCGTTTATTTCTGAAAAGGCTGCATCGATTTTATTCTAAAGCAATTATACTTACTTTTATTTTCGAAAAAGGTTTAGGGTTTCGTGTGAAATAAAATCCTTTTTCATTTGGGATCATTCACCTAATACCTATATTATTTACATAAACTACCTCGGTAGAGTAATGGGCGCAAGCTCGACTTTTGATCAAGAGGTCCCGGGTTCGATCCCCAGGTCAGGGAAAATTTACATACTGGATTTTCCCATTAGGAATTATCTCAATAATTGCCTGGAGTATGGAAAGTGTCCGGTAGATGGCAATAGGCTCGCGCCCCAATTACATGTGACCAATAACATACAGTGCGAAATTTAATATTTATGATTATCATGGTACACAAGATCATATCAAGCTGTGCAATATCATGTTCATAAACTTAGTAGACTTAGCAGACTGTGCATATCACCATAGTTCTTACGAAAACAAAATGTGCTAAGTTCTGTGCGTGTGTGCGTCAGAACCACAGAACACAAGGTCAGAACTACACTGCATGGCCAACCTGACTTATTATTTAATTTTAAATGGAAAATATGACGGATGGTGACCATTGGTGACGAAGGAGCCCAGAGGGAAGCACCTAAAACCATCTCCCAATAAACACAAAAAATACCTAAAAGGGGCACTCGGGGTATATATTTTTTCCATAGCTGACAATATTTTCAATGTAATGGCGTTTGATTGTAATGGATTTGTTTACAAATCTTATATCTTATATATATAAAAATCTTGTGTCACGATGTTTGTCCCGAATAAACTCCAAAACTACTGAACCGATTTCAATCAAATTTCACATGTACCCGTATTTTGGTCTAACTTACTGGATAGGATAGTTATCATCTCAATTATTCGCTTATGTGGTCAATGTAAACGAATAAAATGTATCAATTAATTGTTTCTTAAGATGGCGGTGTACATTGATTCATCGATAAAATTCTTTAATATTGTTTGACATCTAGGTTGCAAATACACCCAATAGATGGCGCTGTGTTCTGTTTCTTAGAATATAAATTCTATTACTTTATTTCACGTTATATTTATTTATGCTCACGATATAACCGTATTATTTTAATGGTTTGTGACTGATATTTTTATAATTATACTGCGTATGTTACAATATTATTACCATTAATAACAAAAAAAAATTGTACTATTTTTGTTAGAGAATTATTAAAGCCTTGGCGCCAAATTTTAATCAAAGTTTCAAGATCTGGCCATCAAATTCTATCGAGTCGCCATCTCTGGTTTGAATGTCCAAAGCTTTGGTATCTCATACGTTCTCGAGACCTCCTCTGAGCGTAAACAAAGCTCGCTCTCGAACCATCGAGACCCACTATTTCGAACAATCGATCAATCGATTCTTCTCGAAGCATGCGAACTAGATCGTTCGGGAAATTCAAGGTTCAGGTATAAATACTGGCGCCGAGTGTCACCGCAGTTCAGTTCCTTTTTAAACGAGTGAATTAATACTAGGTATCTCCCGGAAAGTGATAGTCTCAGTAAAATCTCCACGCATTTTGAACAAGAATATGAATTTTTCAATTGAGTACTCCAGTTTTATTTTAAATTTAGGTAATTCGATTTTACCGGAAGGATTTTATTTCCTCAGTTGCGATTAGAGAAATAAAATATGGCGGTACGAAGTTCGCCGGGTCAGCTAGTTATTTATATGTTTTGACGAATGTATCACCTAATATTATAAGTTGCCAATTAAGACTAACAAGTAAAATGTGTAAATGTCTTTATCCTTATTTTTCTTACAAGACGCGTTGTTACACTCTTTCATGCACGGAGTCATTTTATTTAATAAAAATCCGAGAGCTATTTTCCATAGGACATTAAAATAACAACTGACGTAAAAGAGAAAATATCGGGCCTTATAAGGCCCGCCTGAAATGGTATAGATTATCTTTGGTCTTCACACTTTCGAAGCGTCTTTCTTCTATATCTCCTACGATCAAATTAATGTCCTTTCTTAGGACAAATTAAATACAATTCTCTTACGTACGTACGTATTCCAATATCCATAAGCGAAAGTTCGTCGACATTGTGTCAGAATCCTGACCGTCATGATACTTAAAGATCTCAGATCTGGTCACGAACCAGGTCACAGTACCACTTCATAGGTTTATTGTGGGTTTTTGAGCACTTCTGATATGTAGACGTGCCTTTTCCATTAAATAATACTCGAACACTTCAGCATATCTATACTTAATATTATAAAGAGAGAAACTTTGTTTTTTTGTTTTTTTGATTTTTTGTTTTTTTGTTTTTTTGTTTGTAACGAATAGGCTCCGAAACTACTGGACCGATTTTAAAAATTCTTTCACTTATGGATAGCTTAATTCAGTGTGAGTGACATAGGCTATATAAGATTTTGAAAAAAAATAGGGATCCGTAAGAAAACTGCAATATTGTGAACCAAGGTGTCACATAATATAATTACCATATTCATAAATTTGCGTGCGCTGTGAAATCCATTGATGGTAGAATAATATAATGTACTAGGGGTTTGTAGTACTTATCAATATTTACAAAATAGTCCACGGAAATTTTATCCATCTATTTTGGTTTAGTCACAATAATCGAAACAGACATTATATGCATGCGCTGTGAAAAGTATTGGTGGTAGAATAAAGTAATGTACTAGGGGTTTGTAGTAATTATTAATGCCTACAAAACGGTATACATAGATTATATCCATCTTTTTTGGTTTAGTCAAAATAATCGAAGCAGTGATTATTTTTCATGCGGTGTGAAAACTATTGGTGGTAGAGTAAAGTAATGTACTAGGGGTTTGTAGTACTTATCAATACCTACAAAACAGTATACATAGATTATATCCATCTTTTTTGGTTTAGTCACAATAATCGAAGCAATGATTATTTTTCATGCGGTGTGAAAACTATCGGTGGTAGATTAAAGTAATGTACTAGAGGTTTGTAGTAATTATCAATATCTACAAAACAGTATACATAGATTATATCCATCTTTTTTGGTTTAGTCACAATAATCGAAGCAGTGATTATTTTTCATGCGGTGTGAAAACTATTGGTGGTAGAGTAAAGTAATGTACTAAGGGTTTGTAGTACTTATCAATACCTACAAAATAGTATACATAGATTATATCCATCTTTTTTGGTTTAGTCACAATAATGGAAGCAGTGATTATTTTTCATGCAGTGTGAAAACTATTGGTGGTAGAGTAAAGTAATGTACTAGGGGTTTGTAGTACTTATCAATACCTACAAAACAGTATACATAGATTATATCCATCTTTTCTGGTTTAGTCACAATAAACGAAGCAGTGATTATTTTTCATGCGGTGTGAAAAATATTGGTGGTAGATTAAAGTAATGTACTAGGGGTTTGTAGTACTTATCAATATCTTCAAAATAGCCCACGATAAATTATTTATACATGTGTTAAGGTTTGGTCATTGTAACAGAAATAGTCATTAATTTGCGTGCGCTGCGTAAACCATTAGGGTTATATCTATTAAAATACAATGTATCACGAATTTACTCCTGTTAAACGTTCACTATACCTACTTCTGCTACCGTGCGAAGCCGGGGCGGGCCGCTAGTTTCAAATAATTTATTCCAAGCCCACCACCTTGAATCTCGCTCTACCATCATCTGTCGCGCTGGCATCCACCTCCCTGTGTTGCCATCGCGCCCTCGCACACATGCCATAGATCTTTCTACTTCCTGCCATTAATACTAACCACCAAAACGTTCACCGAATCCATAGCATGCGCGTCACAAAATAACATCAACCCTACACTACACACTACATAAAATATCATCATCGATGGTATGTAGTACGCAGTGTAAGTAGATGTGGTCTTCTTGTAGAGTTTCCTTCGGACAATCTGTCTCCATGTACCTACTTAGATTGTATACCAGGTTGCACATAAGTACTACTACTAGTATAGGAGAGTTGGATGGGTAATCATGGATAGGAAACATTTATGAGAGTTATTCGACTAATCTTACTAATATTAAAAATGCGAAAGTCTGTGAGGATGGATGGATGGATGGATGTTTGTTACTCTTTCACGCCAAAACTACTGAACCGATTGGGCTGAAATTAGGTATGTAGACAGTTTAGACCCTGGAATAACACATGGGGTAGGTAGTTTTTATCCCGATATTCCCACGGGAACGAAGACTACGCGAGTGAAACCTCGTGGTACAGCTAGTCTTCTATAGGTACTAATATTTGTTGGTTGTTTTTTTGTTTACGAATAGGCTCCGAAACTACTGAACCGATTTAAAAAATTCTTTCTTTTATGGAAAGCTTAATTCAGTGTGAGTGTGAGTGGAGTGACATAGGCTATGAGATTTTGAAAAATCCGTAAGAAAACTGCAATATTGTGAACCAAGGTGTCACATAATTACAAAATATATTCATGAATTTTCGTGCGCTGTGAAATCTATTGATAGTAGAATTAAATAATGTACTAGGGGTTTGTAGTACTTATCAATATCTACAAAATAGTCTACGGACATTTTATCCATCTATTTTGGTTAAGTCACAATAATTGAAACAGTCATTATATGACGCGCTGTAAAATGTATTGGTGGTAGAATAAAGTAATGTACTAGGGGTTTGTGGTAATTATCAATATCTATAAAATAGTCCACGGACATTAATAAAGTAAATTAAAATTAAAAATCATATATTGCAGACTTTGTCCATATATCCGTCATTATATCCGTCTGTTTTGGTTTAGTCACAATAATCGAAGAAGTCATTATTTTTATGACGTATGAAAACTATTGGTGGTAAGTAGAAATAATGTACCTACTTAAATATGTATTTTTTAGTACTTATATATATCTTTAAAATAGCCCGCGGAAAATTTACCTATACATCTGTTATGGTTTGGTCACTGTTACAGAAATAGTCGTTAATTTGCGTGCGCTGCGTAAACCATTACGGTTACATCTATAAAAATACAATCACGAATTTACTCCTGCTAAAACGTTCACTATGTACCTACTTCTGATACCCGTGCTAAGCCGGGGCGGGCTGCTAGTATAATATAAATACAGACAAGCGGTACAAGGCTATCGAAAATTGTTGTAAGGGCTATCTAATCTATACTATCCATACTAATATTATAAAGAGAGAAACTTTGTTTTTTTGTTTGTAACGAATAGGCTCCGAAACTACTGGACCGATTTTAAAAATTCTTTCACTTATGGATAGCTTAATTCAGTGTGAGTGCCATAGGCTATATGAGATATTGAAAAAAAATAAAAATGCGTAAGAAAACTGCAATATTGTGAACCAAGGTGTTACATAATATAATTACCATATTCATAAATTTGCGTGCGCTGTGAAATGCATTGATGGTAGAATAATATAATGTACTAGGGGTTTGTAGTACTTATCAATACCTACAAAACAGTATACATAGATTATATCCATCTTTTTTGGTTTAGTCACAATAATCGAAAAAGTGATTATTTTTCATGCGGTGTGAAAACTATTGGTGGTAGAGTAAAGTAATGTACTAGGGGTTTGTAGTACTTATCAATACCTACATAACAGTGTACATAGATTATATCCATCTTTTTTAGTTTAGTCACAATAATCGAAAAAGTGATTATTTTTCATGCGGTGTGAAAACTATTGGTGGTAGAGTAAAGTAATGTACTAGGGGTTTGTAGTACTTATTAATACCTACAAAACAGTATACATAGATTATATCCATCTATTTTGGTTTAGTCACAATAATCGAAACAGTGAATATTATTCATGCGGTGTGAAAACTATTGGTGGTAGAGTAAAGTCATGTACTAGGGGATTGTATTAATTATCAATACCTACAAAACAGTATACATAGATTATATCCATCTTTTCTGGTTTAGTCACAATAATCGAAGCAGTGATTATTTTTCATGCGGTGTGAAAAGTATTGGTGGTAGAATAAAGTAATGTACTAGGGGTTTGTAGTACTCATCAATATCTTCAAAATAGCCCACGATAAATTATAACATGTGTTAAGGTTTGGTCATTGTAACAGAAATAGTCATTAATTTGCGTGCGCTGCGTAAACCATTAGGGTTATATCTATTAAAATACAATGTATCACGAATTTACTCCTGTTAATCGTCCACTATACCTACTTCTGCTACCCGTGCGAAGCCGGGGCGGGTCGCTAGTCTATACTAATATTATAAAGAGAGAAACTTTGTTTTTTTGTTTGTAACGAATAGGCTCCGAAACTTCTGGACCGATTTTAAAAATTCTTTCACTTAAGGATAGCTTAATTCAGTGTGAGTGACATAGGCTATATGAGATTTTGAAAAATATTAGGGATCCGTAAGAAAACTGCAATATTGTGAACCAAGGTGTCACATATATTCATAAATTTGCGTGCGCTGTGAAATCCATTGATGGTAGAATAATATAATGTACTAGGGGTTTGTAGTACTTATCAATGCCTACTAAACGGTATACATAGATTATAACCATCTTTTTTGGTTTAGTCACAATAATCGAAGCAGTGATTATTTTTCAAGCGGTGTGATAACTATTGGTGGTAGAGTAAAGTAATGTACTAGGGGTTTATACTCGTAGTACTTATCAATACCTACAAAACAGTATACATAGATTATATCCATCTTTTTTGGTTTAGTCACAATAATCGAAGCAATGATTATTTTTCATGCGGTGTGAAAACTATCGGTGGTAGATTAAAGTAATGTACTAGAGGTTTGTAGTAATTATCAATATCTACAAAACAGTGTACATAGATTATATCCATCTTTTTTGGATTAGTCACAATAATTGAAGCAGTGATTATTTTTCATGCGGTGTGAAAACTATTGGTGGTAGAGTAAAGTAATGTACTAGGGGTTTGTAGTACATATTAATACCTACAAAACAGTATACATAAATTATATCCATCTTTTTTGGTTTAGTCACAATAATGGAAGCAGTGATTATTTTTCATGCGGTGTGAAAACTACTGGTGGTAGAGTAAAGTAATGTACTAGGGGTTTGTAGTACTTATCAATACCTACAAAACAGTATACATAGATTATATCCATCTTTTCTGGTTTAGTCACAATAATCGAAGCAGTGATTCATGCGGTGTGAAAACTATTGGTGGTAGATTAAAGTAATGTACTAGGGGTTTGTAGTACATATCAATATCTTCAAAATAGCCCACGATAAATTATGTTAAGGTCATAGGTTATGTTAATGTTAAATAACATGTGTTAAGGTTTGGTCATTGTAACAGAAATAGTCATTAATTTGCGTGCGCTGCGTAAACCATTAGGGTTATATCTATTAAAATACAATGTATCACGAATTTACTCCTGTTAAACGTTCACTATACCTACTTCTGCTACCGTGCGAAGCCGGGGCGGGTCGCTAGTATTATTATGAACGTAAAGCGCACAGAACAGATAATAATACTGCGTATAGAATGGATACTGTCATCCGCCTTCCTCACCCCCGCAAAGAGATTGATCTCTCCACGAGCCCCGCTTGGATGGGATATCACTTCACGCCTCGGACTTTAGTTATTATTCCGAGCTTCACGCACACTCTTACACGTATACATAACTCCATGTGTGTGCTGTCTGTGTAGTAGATATAGTTATAAGTTATAGTTATAGCGCGGGGAATGTCTATTTATTTTTGTTTTTTGTAATTTCAAAACCATTTGGAGGAATAAGGTTGCTGATCACTACCCATTACTTAAAAACAGAAAATAATCACGGATTATTTTCAATTGAATTTTTTTATTGATTGATTTTTTTAATTGAATAACCTTCATTTGACCTTAGATGACGTCACACGTGGAATAATGGAAAAAAGTGAAATGTCCTTTTATGCAAAGAATGGTATCTCCATCTGAAAATATTACTACTAGCGGCGCTTGTGGGACCCTTTGACAACTTATAAAGCGCGCGAAATTTGAAAGGCCTTCATAACCACATAGTAAAATGTTTAAAAAACTTGTTCCAAAATAAATTACTAATTTATATTCATAAGGAGTTACAAGGGCGTCGCCAAGGGGTGGGGCAGGGGGGGCTGCTGCCCCCCCCCTAGAGTATCGAAAAAATTTAGCCTTTATTGTCTATGTTGACATTCAAGTGCCGCCATACGATAGACACGTATTTTTAAATACAGAACCATCTGGGCCCTATTTCATAAAAACAATAATCTACAAAATTGTAGGGCTTTTCTGTTTCATAGAAATTTGTAATTGTAAATTGTATACAGGCAAATACCTGTTGTATATCTACCGTCTACCCAAATGGTGAATTTGGTAGAAAGTCCTTGACTAGCCCCCCCCTTGATCATCGGCTGGCGACGCCCTTGAGGAGTTAGTTTCGGTTATAATATAAATTAGTAATTTACTTAGGAACAAGCTTGTGACTGCAAATTTTTTTCAAGGATATTATTAAATAAAACAAATAAAGGGTATTAAAAGTAGGTGAGTGCATCTTTATTTCAGAAGGGAATTATTAGTTGTGATAAATAATTTTACAGGTTTACTGAATTTAATCAATAACAACTTTTAACTTATCTTATTGCGTACATTGGCAGTTGCATACATTGGTACAAATTATTTATACTATAAAATCAAGCTTATATAAATATGTATATCAGTCATCTGGTTACCATAGTACAGGCTTCTAGCCTAGTTTGGGACCAGATAGATGATCGTGTGGAAATTGTCCCATAATTATATGATATATATATTAAACATCTTCTGAAATATGTTTACAGCAGATTTTCCTTTACAATCAAAATAATTATATTACAAACGATACAATCATAATATTATACACGAAAGCTATTTTAGAAGTGTTATCATCCTCATCAACAAAACAATGTTTGCCAAGTAGAATGTCTATTTCATAAATACAGTGAAGCAACGGAATTCCTGCTCGTAAAATATGCATACATAATACAAACATGTAGACACTGTTCACACTGCGACTTTGAGCTGTCGCGACAGGCGTTTTTGCGTTTGCAGCGCCGCAGCTGCGCGTTTTGGCGACTCCCTGCGTTCGGAAGCCTGCAGCGGCGATCGGCGTTTTTGCGTCTGCTGCGCCGCAGCTGTGCGTTTTGGCGACTTCCTTGCGTTTGGAAGCCTGCGGCGATCGGCGTTTTTGCAGCTAAGCAGCTAGCTGCCGCAGCTGAAAGTCGCAGTGTGAACAAGGGCGTAGTCACGCCTTGTTCCCGGTAGGTAGAGACTTATCACCCGTATTCAAGTACAATACTTATGTACGGTAAGTGCTAAGTAAGGAATTTCTCATCGCGTTTGTCACGGCAGGCTTAGATTTACCGCCCCTAAGCGTTGGGGCCATCATAGTTGTTTTCTTGAATACGGGTTTATTTCTCTTCACTTGCTATGATCCTACTTCGCTTTTCCCTTAATCACATCCTTCACAGTTTTAGCACAGTTACTGTTGTAGGTAATTTGACCTTAGCTTCTCCTAAGGAGCAGTGTAATTGGGAAAACCCGGCAAAAAGTGTTTCCCCAATTACACTGCACATTACAATAACACGGTATCAGAAGAGGAGTTAATGGCAATAGTTTATATTACAATAGAAAGGGATAATGTTTATTAGTTATTAATTACTGCTATATACTATTGTAGAGGCCTATGTTCAGCAGTGGACTTCCTACGGCTGCGATGATGATGATGATGGTGAATTACTGTTATAAGAATAAATTCACATTTTTAAGATTATTTGTCCCTTTTCCATTTATAAAATTTTAACCATCGCTTGCAACTCCTCTTTCGATAACACCAATATAACCTGACATCCTAGCGGGAATTTTTTCTTACAGTTGCAATCTTATCGAATTCAAGCGTTATCTTTCAAAATGTAGGTATAGGATTTGACATAATGTTACGATACGATTGTGAAAAAACTCACGCTAGGTCTACTGCTGCTCATCAATGTATAGGAAGCGTATTTTGCACAATCATATGTGCTTCAAAATATTAATATTTTTTTTGCAGGCTTGCCTGTGCCGTATTCTCTGCAAATATTCTATTTTTTATATTGCAGTATCTGTATACACATATATAAAAAATTGAATTTATACATAATATTTTCTAAGATTTCTTCATAATGCATTTCACATTCTTTGATAAAGTTGATATTTTGCCTGATCAATTCTAATATGTTTTGCTTGGCTTGTTTTATGTGCATTATTATTATCTAGGTAATTTTTAGGGCTCCGAACCCTAACGGGGTGCCGAAGGAGCCCTATTACTAAGCCTCCGCTGTCCGTCCGTCCGTCTGTCACAGGGCTCTATCTCATAAACCGTTATAGCTAGGTACTTGTAATTAAAAACTGGAGCGTTAATACAAATCACGATTTTTTTTCAACGTTTCACGCTGTAACACCATAATGGCAATAGTTATCTACTTGAAAATCTTACACAATATGGGTAACTATAATAGCTATAACAACAAATACTAAAAATTCAATAAATTAAAAAATTCAAGGACTTTCCCATACAAGACACTTTTCCGAGTTATTAAAATCAAATAAGACTAATTCTGACTAGAGTTTTCGAAGAAGATTTCAAGCAATATTTGGCAATACACATATAACATTATCATTAATTACCTTATATTATACGAGTAATATCTTACTCGTATCCTGTGTAATATTCATAATCTAGATATCTATTGCATACCATTATCAGGTTATCTGTATAAAAACTCCCTAATGTGATGAGACTGCCGGTTACTTACAATCTTCCTTATTATTTCAAGTTTTAACAAAAATCATTGCCACCTACGTTCCCTTAACAACCCTTAAAATACCATATCTCTAAATATTTTCAATACGTAAAAATCATAGATATACAAAGTACCTATTGAACAGCAGCAGTGAGGTTAACCTATTTAGGAACTGTTAAATAAATAGATAATGAATACATAACATAATATTACATCTAAGCCACATATTGGTATTTTTGTAAAACGATCAGTTACCTCTTAAACACAAAAATAAGTATGTATAATAAAATCATGAATTTAGTAAAATACTACATCTGTTCTTTGTTTTTTTTGAAATTAAGATTGAGTCTGTGACAAATAGTTCGTCAAGTGGCACTTCAATGGACAGAAAAAAATGGACAATGTGTGAAGATTGGTTTCAAGAGGAACAATAGAGTCCGAATAGTACAAGGAACGTGTTTTTCAATAAAAGTGGTAGACCCGCAGATTTTTTATGATAATTGCTTTAGAAATTGACGTTTGTAAAGAATTTATTATGTGACTTACTTGACCGACAATTGTTTTTTTATTAATTTGCTGATTAAGGTACATTAATTTGATATATCTCCTATATATCAGTACATACGGTGGAGAGTGAGGAGCCCTTCACATGCGCGTCCCAACACGCATTTTACAAGTTTATTTATTAATGTTGCACTCTTTTCAACACATTCAACTAAATTCATATTTACATATTTAAGGCTCCGTTTTTCATTATTATATTCTTTAAATATTGTAAACAAATGGCAAACAGTGTCAGTTGATGACGTTAACATTTTTATGCACTTTTCGCAATTTGTATTTATTCTTTTTATTATAAATCCACAAACGTAGGCACACGCTTGCACTTCTCCTGTGTTTTCATCTATGTTACCGGAGAGACTGCAACAGTCTGCCTCATTTATTTCTAGACTTCAAAGGTGGGTGTTTGTGTTGGCTCGGCATCAAACATAAAACATACATTCACGCCTTTTTCCCAAAGGGGTAGGCAGAGGTGTACCCAGGATTCAGTCCCATAGTAGATACACCCACATTTCGCTAGTATGTTATTGGTCCCATGTAATAGGTCCCATGGCTCGGCATCGCTGGTAAGAAATATGTTTAAATTATCTAAAACTGCCGAGTCATCATTCTCACAATATGCAGCTGCAGATGGCGCCGACAAATTGGAAATTATTCCTGTTTTTAAAGCAGCAACAAATTGTGAAACTGTTGGGTTGCAGTTAGACCCACAATAGCTCCTAACACATCCGAAGCAATTTTCCAAGGCATCCTGTTGCAGTCTCCAGGTGGATAAACTTCCAATTTGAGGATATTTATTTTTTAAATTCCTCCACAACCTTTCAATACCTATCATTGTTTGGATCCACCCATCCAGAGAAGGTGGTCTTGATCTTGCATCAATAAATTGGCAACTATTAAAAAATTATATCATTTCGTGGAAGTATTCAAAGTAGGGGGCTTCTTTGTGAAATATTTTGTGAAAATTATTTTCCTCTTTTTAATTTTGGAGAGTCCACATTCATCCCGTCAAACAATTGGTCAATTTTATTCACCAAATTGACGGTTGCTAGGGCCTCTGTTGGCAGTTCTCCTGAAAAATAAATGGTAAAATATTACTAACTTTAACTATATCATTTAAATTATCTACACTTAGTTCTGCTTATATTATGAAAACTTAATATTATTATGGTACCAAAAGAGCACATCCAATCAGAGCTAAAAAGCGGGCATGGGAACTCCACATTAAAATGATTATTTTAATAATGTTAATACCTTGCTGGGCCTATATAGTATTATCATAATATTAGCTGGGGGGTTTCCAGCTTCACCAGAATTAGATATATAGATAAACTCTTTATTGGTAAATCACAAACAAGAAACATTAAAATTATAATAAATAGTGTAACCAACTGACGGTCTCATCGCTGAGAGTGATTACTCCCAGACAACTATGCAAGAACAGGAGATTACTGTAAGTCATAATAATATAACGACATAACCTGGGGATCGAACCTGGGACCTCATGATCAGCAGTCGAGCTTACGCCCACTACCCTACCGTGGCAGTCCAATTAATCTACTATTAAATAAACTGATCTAAACAGTAAATATCTCACACAAACTTTATAATATTAGTCCCTACTAATATTATATGACAAACTTATATCACCAAAGAGACAAAATATAGTTGCTTATATGGCAAAATATATATGATTGTTAAAAATACACACCTTGGGTAATTTTTGCATATATTCCAGCAGACACGGAATGACTCAAAACTTGCGCTGCCAATTTCACCTTCATTTTTTGTTTACTGTTGGGACTTAGATGAGACTTTGTCAGGGCAGGCGCAAACACGAGGAAAGGATTATTGTGATCCAATTCATAAAAATGTTGGATATGACTCCACTTGGCAATGTCTGAAAATTCAATTGTTTAGTTAATTTACATAGGGTAGATGTGCACATTGACCAAGTCCAGCACACGGACACTGAAGAAAAAATAAATTTGCATTGATAAACTAAACTTTATTTATTACTAATGGCCCGCCCCAGCACAGCACATGGGTAGGAGAAATAGGTATAGTGGTCGTTTTAACAGGAGTAAATTCATGATACATTGTATTTTTATAGATATAATCCTAATGGACTATTTCTGTTACAGTGTGCAAAACCTAAATAGATATAGATAAATTTTCCGTATTTTGTAGACTATTTTGTAGATATATAAGTACTACTACAAACCCCCAGTACATTACTTTTACCACTAATAGTTTCACAGTGCTTGGAAAATAATGACTGCTACAACCCAATTTTTTTTCAACATCTCATATAGCCTATGTTACTTACATGAATTATTTCCATAAGTGAAAGAATTTTTTAATCAATCCAGTAGATTCGGTGCCTATTCGTTACAAACAAAAAAACAAAGTTTCTCTTTTTATAATATTAGTATAGATTACTTACCAGCAATTGGTTTCCCGTTGCATTCAACATTGGTGCTGCATAAAATGTGGCTGCTCCACTGATGCACCTAGTTCCGAAAGAGCTCTTCTGTTTACCCCATCCATGTCGCAAATAGTAGCAGCTATTGTGATTCCCGCTTCGAAACAAGCATGGAGAACCTGTAACAGTGAATAAATATATTTAAGTTTTTAGTACACTGCCTCGGTGGCCTAAGCTCGACTGCCGATCATGAGGTCCTGGGTTCGATCCCCAGGTCAGGCAAAGTGTTATATGATTTTTTCAGCATATTGGCCAAATGTGCGTATACCTCCCATAGTACCATAGTAAATAGTCTTTGGTACATCTCTGCCTACCCTTTTGGGAAAAAGGCGTGATTGTATGTTATGTAGTTTTTTAGTTAATATTTCAAGCAGGGAATATTTTAAACTCTACTTAAGTATGTTTTTATATACCTCATCATCAGCATGAGCCGGAAGATGACCACTGCTGAACTCAAGCCTCCCCCATAGTATAACATAACATAAACATACGTTCACGCCTTTTTTCCCGAAGGGGTAGGCAGAGGTGTACCCAGGACTCAGTCCCATAGTATGCCATAAATAAAACCCCATAGGTGCCGGAGAGCGCTGCTGCCTACTTTCCAAATATGTCCCTCTGCCGAATTTCACGGCTCTCACATGATAAGAAAGGGGTGGCCCTATTATATAGCCGGGAAACACACAGCATTTATATACCTATAATCTATATTTTTTATGTAGACTTATAAATAATGTTATTTGTCTCTAATAATATGTATCACATACTCTCATAATAACTATTAATTCAATTCAATTCAAATAACTTTATTTCAGACAATGTCCATACAAATTGCATACATTTTATATTATTATTATTATTATTCACAATTACCATTTATCAAATTGATTCCATATGTCATATGTGTAATGTAAACAGACTGTATTTTAATTATATGAATATAATATACTACCCCTCTTACGTCCAGCAGTGGGACTTCAACAGCCGAGATGATAATGATGATGCTAGGCAAATATTTATAACATGGCTGAGTCTATTAATACGGTTACCGTACGAACAATTTATTATTATTCGTATAGAAGTCGGACGCATAATTTTATTTTATCAATTAGAGTGCGACAAAAAATAAAATAAAAATAAAAACCTTAAACCTAACCTACAGAAGTCGGTTTGCTGTGTATTATATTACATGGCCGCCTTTAAAATGAGCATTCATTTTGTCTATATATCTTAGTAATAATTTACAAAAAACTTTAATCCAATAAAAGTATTTTGTGACGAATGGAAATTATTAAATCTTATAATAAGCCTCGTACACCTCCTTTTACTATATTTTTCTCATAATTCACTCCATATTCCATTATCACTACTTTGCCGCCATATTTCCTGCTTATCCGCCTATTCCATAGAGTATATCACCTCTCAGTCCTTCTAATATCAAACCTTAACCTTGTCATTGTCAATATTCTTGTTGACAGCGACAAAGCCACAGACTAAATCCACAAATCCTTACATTTGCCAAAAATACTTATAACATTCGGCCATCCTGCAAATACGTCGCGTCCCGCGACGATACGCCCGAGTGCGATGATCACCAGCACCTCTCCCACCGATGCCCATTCAGACAGTGCAGAATAGAACATCCCTATTGAGACCAACCATTACATATTCACACAAGTATGCACTTAATAACAAACACGGTCATCCGCCAGTCACAAACCAGGCAACACCTGTACCATGGCAACCAGAAGACCGATATACACACCTATACACTCCCACAACACCCAGACACAGATCAAACAGACATGCTCACGCGCACAAATGCCTGACCCGGCCAGGGATCGAACCCGGGACCCGCAGCTCAGAAGGCAGGGACACCACCAGCCGAGCCAACCGGCCAGTGAGGCCGGCAGTTTTATATAAATTAAGTATCTTGAAATGAAAATTATCATCGAAGTCTAAGTTTATTGTAGTGATTGATCTGAATACTCAATGATACTCTAGGTCACACAGTGATTGCTCTAAAGTCTCACATCGATTCCTCTGAAGTCTCACAGCGATTCCTCTAAAGTTACACAGAGATTCCTCTGAAGTCTCAAAGTGATTCCTCTAAAGTCACAGTGATTCATCTGACTTCTCAAAGTGATACTCTAGGTCTCACAGCTATTCTTCTGAAGTCTCAAAGTGGATAATATGCTAAAATCACACAATGATTCCTCTGAAGTCTCAAAGTGATTTCTCCAAAGCCACACAGTGATTCATCTGAATTCTCAAAGTGATACTCTAGGTCTCACAGCTATTCTTCTGAAGTCTCAAAGTGGATAATATGCTAAAATCACACAATGATTCCTCTGAAGTCTCAAAGTGATTTCTCCAAAGCCACACAGTGATTCATCTGAATTCTCAAAGCGATACTCTAGATCACACAGCGATTCCTCTGAAGTCTCAAAGTGGTTACTCTAAAGTCACAGTGATTCCTCTGAAGTCTCAGAGTGATTTCTCTAAGGTCACACAGTGATTCCTCTGAAGTCTCAATAAGTGATTCCTCTAGTCACTCAGTTGTTTCCCTGCGTTCACACAGCACAGGGCCACAAAGTTATATTCTGGAACTCACATAGTTATTTCCCTGAGATCACATAGCAACAGGGCCACAAAGTTATATTCTGGAACTCACATAGTTATTTCCCTGAGATCACATAGCAACAGGGCCACAAAGTTATATTCTGGAACTCACATAGTTATTTCCCTGAGATCACATAGCAACAGGGCCACAAAGTTATATTCTGGAACTCACATAGTTATTTCCCTGAGATCACATAGCAACAGGGTCACTTAGTTATATTCTGGAACTCACTCAGTTATTTCCCTGAGATCACACAGCAACAGGGCCACACAGTTATTTTTTTCTCCCTGAGATCACACAGCACAGGGCCACACAGTTGTTTTCTGGAACTCTCAATTTTAGTTGTCAAGTCTTATGCTGTTATGACTCTTAGCTGATATAATGATTTTTCAGGTTTCCATTAGATTGGACTTATGTATCTTCAAATATTTTCAATACCAATCATCATTCCGAGATTCCATCAGTATTACATCGGACAACCACTCTGTCTGTAGCATCATCTTCTATAAGCATTACTCCCATTATTATGTTGAAGACTCCATTCTAATCCTTGCTTCATTTAGGTCACATTGTCTGGCAAGCAAGACCTGGAAATGAAATACAGCACAGTAATTTGTTCAACTCAACTAATATAAAATTCTATTTTCATTTCAGGTTACCTAAGTATTTTTAGTTCACATTATTCAAAATTATTTTTAACACATGTGTATATACATATATACGTACCCATTTTAGGTAGGTACAAAAGTACCTATTTTCATGTATACCAACTTTCTTTAATTACAAAATTTTGCTATTTGTCATATCTGAAAATTAAATACACAGGTTAGCATCTTTATTAAGTTAAATAATAGGTCCAAAAGGCTGTTCCACCATTATTCATTAGTCTGCAACTTGCGAATATTTTAAGATCACCTGGGAGATCTGTTTCACATATATAAGTACATAAAATATAAGTAGGTACTACACTTTATATATAATCTGAAAATTAAAATTAACTTTTTATAATAAATATAATAATATGAAGTTATTGAAAGCATATTTCAGGAGCAATCAGTTAGATATAAGTAGTAATAGGTCCTCGAAGACTGTTTCAATAGATCTGATTGTTAGTTGCTCACTTAGTACTTTTATACTTTCCTTTATAATCTGAAAATTAAGTAAACATTATGAATACAATAAGGTGACTGAATTTATATCATTTTAAAGTGGTGGTAGGCAGTAATATTCAAGAACTTTCTCATGAGATCAATACCAGATCTACTTAATACAAAGATACCTTTTGCCAAGCACACAATCTGTGTCTGTTCTGAGTAATACTATTAATTAGAAACATGACATTATTGTGTAGTGATAATAATTATTAATGATTTCAGGTCTATTTTAATGCTTAGTCGAGTGAATATCAATAGCAGCTGAAACATAATGTCTGGCGAAGTATAAATAATACTTAATTAAAGTACCTACCAAAAATACCTATAGTAGATTGCCCTGATGATGCTCAAATATCATATTACTAAACAAATTATCATAGTTGCCCAGCTACAAAAACACCAAGCACCCACATCACAGGCAACCACCGGCAACCCACCAAAGCCGGTGTCCTGACAGTACCCATAGGCCTATACACTAACACAACAATTCCAATTGCAAAGATATTATATCCAAAAGTAACCATCTTATTCATTGATCATGTGCATGAGAGACTAATATTATTTAGACAATGAGACGTCATGCACTTATTCACTGAGCAAGTAATCACTACACTTATTCACTATTCACTATGTGTAGACACAGATAGGCAGACCTTATCCTGAACGCTTTGTAAACCAGCAGTTTTCAGTAATTAGGTACATAATGGACTTAGACCTTGTACCCAACTACCTAATAATATATTTGCTCATAATATGTGGGGGCAATTTACCTATATTTACTATTTAATAACGACAATCAGCAGTGTATGCAAGAGCCGTTTGTGTTCATTATTCTATCAGCAACTAATTTTTGGTAGAATGGTAGTGACGTGATTCGTACATACATTACCTATTTTTTTTGGTTTTGGCCAATTAGTGGGCAACATCCCACTTCTGAAATGTGACGAATGGAAATTATTAAATCTTATAATAAGCCTCGTACACCTCCTTTTACTATATTTTTCTCATAATTCACTCCATATTCCATTATCACTACTTTGCCGCCATATTTCCTGCTTATCCGCCTATTCCATAGAGTATATCACCTCTCAGTCCTTCTAATATCAAACCTTAACCTTGTCATTGTCAATATTCTTGTTGACAGCGACAAAGCCACAGACTAAATCCACAAATCCTTACATTTGCCAAAAATACTTTTAACAATTTATTGATGTGCCTTCCGGAAAACATACAGCATTGCTATGAAGAAGCAGTCGTATACTTATCTTATAATTTGTGGTCGTCTTAATAATCTATGGTACCATAGACAGCTTAGTTCACTTCTCTGCCACGAGTGGCGCTGGGGAGCAAGGGCGCCAGAGTCGGCGCCATCTTTAACGAAGTTCATAGCGTTGTGTACTTTCGAACCGAGTGGTCGAAATCCACAATAAATATTCTCTAAATCTTATAACTTTTCATAAATATTTTTTCATTAAACTGTGAATTAACCCTAATTCGAAGTGATTCCGATTAGCATTTTGCTTTTTACGAATATAATAAGCAAATCCTTCTACATGTACTTGGTGTTGCATATTTGAACACCTCTAACCGTTAAACCCTTCAAAAAATGGAGGCCGACGACCATAACTACTGTCAAGCACGGGACGCGCCACATAAAAAGGATTCATCCCGAGAAGAGGAAGAAAAATCAAGCTCGAGCTCCTCCAGCCACGATGAAGAAGACGAGGACCCGCAACGAAAGAAGCTAAGACTGGACCCACAGGTAACCGCCGATCCCAGGATCGACGCGTTATATAACCAGGTCAGTTTTCTTACCAATTACTTAATGAATCAACATTGTATGCCTGATAGTAACGGATCCAACATCCAAGTAAATTCAGACCAATCGAATAATGCGAGTTCAAGCTTTCTGACCAACCCTTCGGCTTCAAAATCAAAAATCCTAGAACTAGGTGCATGCAAAACCGACTTTAATGAGAAAAAATGCATGAAACCCGCCGATAAGAAGAGATTAACTCAGCTTATCGATTTACAACACTTTAATACGCCCTTATGGCAACATGTACGTTATAATAATGCTTTAGCGGAGATCACAGCAACTCCAGGCTTCTGCAATCTTAAGGTAAACGATGAACTGTGTTGTTTAAATAAAGGCAAAGACTTCCTGGCCCTTACTGAACTAGCTGTGGCTGGAATAACTTGCCTTGCTATATCAAAGGGAACTATTACAATCAGGCTTACAAGAAATATTAGATTGGGGCCGTTCAAAATCCCAACGAGCTCAATAGTGACAATCTTTTTAACAAAATGAGTAAAACCTTCGGTGAATCCTCAGCTTCTTACAAAAATTCTGAACAAACTAAAAATTTCGAACCTACATTTCGAAACAAAGACAGAAAAAAAATGACTATCCGACACAATTATTCAGGGGGGGTCACCTGGGGGGCTATTGGCGTTCTTGTTGACTATCACTTTAGTGACTATTAACTTGATTTGACATTAACTACAAATGTCAAAGTCCGGTTACTAACCAAAGACATTATACGCACGGTAGACTCAGTACTGTTTATCTTTATTGACGTGCAAAAGTGTCAGATTATGACCTATTTGAATAAATCTGTTTGAGTTTGAGTTTTGAGTTTATGATAAACTTACTAAGTAGACTGTGCACTGTGTCGGTCTCGAGTGAGAACCACTCGTAGTGTCTATCCTTTTCCTTTTCTCTCCTCCAAATTTGACAGTAAAGTCTTGTTAGAAAGGTAAAACGTCTTTGTAACTAACTCAAACAACAGAACATTAAGACATAAGCCTGATAGCGACTGGTGATTATGAAGTACGCCAATAGCCCTGCTGGCCGCGTTCAAAGAAGAATGGCAGGCAATGAGTGCCAACAAACATGTAATGTCGACAATCACGGGGTCGCGAATACCCCTGTTCAAAAAACCTCCTCTTATTTGGCCATCCAGGCTGGCGATGAATCGTTATGCAACGAGACCCTCCCCTGCCATGTCTCAAATAATTTCAATAATTCAACTCACAATTCAATAATTGTGGATCAAAATATCCTTCAGGCAGTTGGGAAAAAAAAAAAAAAAAAAAAAAAAAAAAAAAAAAAAAAAAAAAAAAACCCCGAGCTTCATATCCAAGCTTTTTCTGCGGAAGAAAAACGACGGGTCGATGCGCCCAATATTCGATCTTCGGGAATTAAACAAATATGTAAAGACAAAACACTTTCAACTGATTTCCCATGCAACGGTCCCGGACTTTCTCCAGTCTGGAGATTGGATGGTGAAACTTGACATATCGCAGGCCTATTTTCACATCCCTATCAAAAAGGCGCACAGGCCCTATCTGAGAATCAGTTATTTAAACCAACTGTACGAGATGACCTGCCTCCTTTTCGGCCTAGCTTCAGCGCCGCACCTTTTCTCTTCTGTAACATGCTGGGTCGCGGAGACCCTGCGTGCGAAGGAATGTCGAGTGCTAATTTACTTAGACGACTTTCTTTTGGTACACCAAGACCGAACCAAGTTAAATCTTCAGGCTGCGGAAGCCGTAAGACACTTGGAACACCTGGGCTGGAAAATCAACTACCAAAAATCTGTTCTAACACCAACACAAGACTTAGAATATCTAGGGATACGGTGGCAAACGGCTAAAAACAAAATGGCATTACCATCGAAGAAAGTGAGCAGCCTCAACGAAAGTCTAGATCATTACATACAAAAAACTCACATGAATTTACGACAGTTACAAACAATACTGGGGCAGCTGAATTTCGCAAATTTTGTCATCTCTCGTGGCAGTATACACTGCAGAAATTCTCAGATCTTTCTGCGACGTTTCGACAAAAGATACCCTCGTCAAGTACAACTTATCCCTCAAAACGTGTGTCAGGAGATGATGTAGTGGCGCGGAGCTACACATCAATCCTTACCGATACACAAAAAACCAGCCACTCACTTCCGTGCGACAGACGCTTCGGATGTGGGTTGGGGTGCCCAACTCGACGGGAAACTAATGTCAGGTGGATGGTCAGCCCATCAAAAACGATGGCACAGCAACAAAAAAGAACTATATGCTGTGTTTGCTGCAGTCAGCACGAACTCAAAAAGGCTAGTGAACTCGCATGTTCTGATCCAGTCCGACAACCGAACTTTGATAGCGTATATTCGAAAAGAAGGGGGAACAAAATCACTAACCTAACCTAACCTAACATTCAAACTTCTGCAACTAGCAGACAAGTTCAATATAATATTGTCTGCGCATTATCTCCCGGGGAGATACAATATAATAGCAGACCGGCTGTCGCGGGGAAAATACCCAGCAGAATGGCATCTGATGCCGGAGGCTACGGCGGAAGTCTTCCAGAAATAGGGCCGACCGGTAATAGATCTCTTTGCGTCTCAAAAGACTGCGGTGGTGCGGAACTACGTATCAATAGACTGCAAAGATCGATCAGCAAGTTATATAGATGCCTTTAGCAGAATATGGAATTACGAACTAGCTTGGGTGTTTCCACCTCCCAGCCTAATACCCAGAGTGCTAACACATCTGAACAGTGCCAAGGGTACTTGATAGTAGCCCCGGACTGGCTCCAAGCCTTTTGGCTACAAGACCCGCAGACGAGGACACGGGAAGACCCTCACAAGTTGCAGAACCTGTCGGAAACATTGGTAGATGTCACGACATCCCAACCTCCTCCACAAGTACAGACATTAACCCTGAAAATCTGGAAAATTAGGGGTGGGGAGAACAAATAAAAGTTGCAGTGCCGGAGTGAACCCGAAAGCTCCTCAACCTACTGATGTTGCTAGATTTTTCATACATCTATTACTGAACGAAAAATTGTCATATAGTACTATCCTTGTGCACAAATCGGCTGTAATGACATTCTGTGGGCCTCATGTAGAGCAGATATAGAACAAATATTTTCAAACTTGATCATCAAACACGTCCTGAAAGCCATCGTGGTAGCTAAACCTAAATCTATAAAAACGTCTTTTACATGGGATCCCAGAATTGTGCTTGATTGGGTATTGTCTAATCCACCTAAAGATACCCTATCGACATATCCCGTAGAACAGCTACAGTATTATTATTAGCATCCGGACGCAGAGTTCACGATCTGACCCTTTTAAAAACTTCATCAGATACATTCTTTGACAATGGTGATAATATTGTATTAATACCGGCTTTTGGGTCTAAAACTGATACATACAATCATCGTCAATCTGCGTGGAAATTTGCTAAACCTCCAGATGAAAATATATGCCCAGTAACATTAATAAGATCTCTTATAAAAAAAGTGTTACCTAGGAGATCAGAAAACAATTTAAGAAATCTTTTCATTACAATATGTGGCAATACTAAAGCAGCTTCACGCACCGTAATTGGAAATTGGGTGCGCACTGTTCTTTGAGACAGTGGTATTAGTGCACCTCCGCGAAGTTGTAGATCAGCAGCAGCTTCTCTAAGATGGTTAGATAATCAACCGGTTGACAAGATCCTTTCTTGTGGAAACTGGAAATCATCCAATACATTTTTTAATCATTACTGCCGCGAGATAGAAATGATTTTAGCACCACTTTTCTCAGTACATTTACCCCATGATGTGTATTATTTAATTAAATGTAATTATTACTCGTAATTTAAGTGTATAGTATACATTATACATATCCGTTATTATGTTATACCAATACAATATCAGTTATTATGAATAGCAATTAAAATCAACACATAACTGAAATTGTTCGAGAAATAGATTGATTCTTTTTAAGTTAAATAAATAATTATTTATATCTATGATTTATTATGTTTCATCAAAATTATTGGCAAAAAATTCATCATAGCGTTGTTCTTTATCATAAAATAGCTTATTTCACCAGCAGATAACAAACACGTCTTCATAGCAATGCTGTATGTTTTCCGGAAGGCACATCAATATGACGGTTTTACAAAACAATAAAACCGATATTATGTGCCGAAAGGAAAACATACAGCATTGCGGAAAGTACTTCCTGGTGAAGACTATGAACTTCGTTAAAGATGGCGCCGACTCTGGCGCCCTTGCTCCCCAGCGCCACTCGTGGCAGAGAAGTGAACTAAGCTGTCTATGGTACCATAGATTATTAAGACGACCACAAATTATAAGATAAGTATACGACTGCTTCTTCATAGCAATGCTGTATGTTTTCCTTTCGGCACATAATATCGGTTTTATTGTTTTGTAAAACCGTCATATTACTTACGTTGTCATATACATATATATAAATCAGAAATAGAGGCTCTATCTCTAATTTGTATATTCCAATCTAAATTTTAATGTGATTTTATTTTCTATTTATTATTAAGCTAATCATCCAATAAATGTACGAATAAATATAATTTATTCGTCCAGTACCCGTACAAATAGTCACTTCGTTATAACATTTATCTGTTATCAGATCCAAGGTCGACTTTAAACTTAATTTGGTTTATTGAGCGTTTGAAATTGCTAGGTAATAGTTATGCATACCGTTGTAAGTTGGAAGATCCTGGTTTTGGAAATCGATGTAAAACCAGCTCAGGATCTTGTACTGGGGTAAACCGGGTCACTGACAAGGAAACACTAAAAGAGTCACTAGGCTCGAAACACAGATATAAAGCGATAACATATTCCGTATGCAGATTTTCGATGCAAAGGCGGAGGAGAAGGCTTAACTCGACGCACTTCGAACACAAAAGCAAACGAATCACAGAACACATAAACGAATAGGTACATAATATAAAACGCAAGAAAAACGACAACGACACCATAACAAATTCACAGAATACAAACGAATAGGGAACCAAACGATTGTAGTTCATACATACTCCGCAAGATGGCGATAAAACAACAAAAGCGATTACCAATGACGTTGAATTGCTTTCTTGCTATTACAAATTCAAACAAGAGTAGAACTTTAATGATTCATAGTAGTTCAACCATACACCGCTAGATGGTGTTATATTTATTTATCTATACTAATATTATAAAGAGAGAAACTTTGTTTTTTTGTTTTTTTGTTTGTAACGAATAGGCTCCGAAACTACTGGACCGATTTTAAAAATTCTTTCACTTATGGATAGCTTAATTCAGTGTGAGTGCCATAGGCTATAAGAGATTTTGAAAAAAAATGGGGATCCGTAAGAAAACTGCAATATTGTGAACCAAGGTGTTACATAATATAATTACCATATTCATAAATTTGCGTGCGCTGTGAAATGCATTGATGGTAGAATAATATAATGTACTAGGGGTTTGTAGTACTTATCAATACCTACAAAACAGTATACATAGATTATATCCATCTTTTTTGGTTTAGTCACAATAATCGAAAAAGTGATTATTTTCATGCGGTGTGAAAACTATTGGTGGTAGAGTAAAGTAATGTACTAGGGGTTTGTAGTACTTATCAATACCTACAAAACATTATACATAGATTATATCCAACTTTTTTGGTTTAGTCACAATAATCGAAAAAGTGATTATTTTTCATGCGGTGTGAAAACTATTGGTGGTAGAGTAAAGTAATGTGCTAGGGGTTTGTAGTACTTATCAATACCTACAAAACATTATATATAGATTATATCCATCTTTTTTGGTTTAGTCACAATAATCGAAAAAGTGATTATTTTTCATGCGGTGTGAAAACTATTGGTGGTAGAGTAAAGTAATGTACTAGGGGTTTGTAGTACTTATCAATACCTACAAAACAGTATACATAGATTATATCCATCTTTTTTGGTTTAGTCACAATAATCGAAAAAGTGATTATTTTTCATGCGGTGTGAAAACTATTGGTGGTAGAGTAAAGTAATGTACTAGGGGTTTGTAGTACTTATCAATACCTACAAAAAAGTATACATAGATTATATCCATCTTTTTTAGTTTAGTCACAATAATCGAAAAAGTGATTATTTTTCATGCGGTGTGAAAACTATTGGTGGTAGAGTAAAGTAATGTACTAGGGGTTTGTAGTACTTATCAATACCTACAAAACAGTATACATAGATTATATCCATCTTTTTTGGTTTAGTCACAATAATCGAAAAAATGATTATTTTTCATGCGGTGTGAAAACTATTGGTGGTAGAGTAAAGTAATGTACTTGGGGTTTGTAGTACTTATCAATACCTACAAAACAGTGTACAGTGTACATAGATTCTATCCATCTTTTTTGGTTTAGTCACAATAATCGAAAAAGTGATTATTTTTCATGCGGTGTGAAAACTATTGGTGGTAGAGTAAAGTAATGTACTAGGGGTTTGTAGTACTTATCAATACCTACAAAACAGTATACATAGATTATATCCATCTATTTTGGTTTAGTCACAATAATTGAAGCAGTGATTATTTTTCATGCGGTGTGAAAACTATTGGTGGGAGAGTAAAATAATGTACTAGGGGTTTGTAGTACTTATTAATACCTACAAAACAGTATACATAGATTATATCCATCTTTTTTGGTTTAGTCACAATAATCGAAAAAGTGATTATTTTTCATGCGGTGTGAAAACTATTGGTGGTAGAGTAAAGTAATGTACTAGGGGTTTGTAGTACTTATCAATACCTACAAAACAGTATACATAGATTCTATCCATCTTTTTTGGTTTAGTCACAATAATCGAAAAAGTGATTATTTTTCATGCGGTGTGAAAACTATTGGTGGTAGAGTAAAGTAATGTACTAGGGTTTGTAGTACTTATCAATACCTACAAAACAGTATACATAGATTATATCCATCTATTTTGGTTTAGTCACAATAATTGAAGCAGTGATTATTTTTCATGCGGTGTGAAAACTATTGGTGGTAGAGTAAAATAATGTACGAGGGGTTTGTAGTACTTATTAATACCTACAAAACAGTATACATAGATTATATCCATCTTTTTTGGTTTAGTCACAATAATCGAAGCAGTGATTATTTTTCATGCGGTGTGAAAACTATCGGTGGTAGATTAAAGTAATGTACTAGGGGATTGTATTAATTATCAATACCTACAAAACAGTATACATAGATTATATCCATCTTTTATGGTTTAGTCACAATAATCGAAGCAGTGATTATTTTTCATGTGGTGTGAAAAGTATTGGTGGTAGAATAAAGTAATGTACTAGGGGTTTGTAGTACTCATCAATATCTTCAAAATAGCCCACGATAAATTATAACATGTGTTAAGGTTTGGTCATTGTAACAGAAATAGTCATTAATTTGCGTGCGCTGCGTAAACCATTAGGGTTATATTTATTAAAATACAATGTATCACGAATTTACTCCTGATAAACGTCCACTATACCTACTTCTGCTACCCGTGCGAAGCCGGGGCGGGTCGCTAGTTTATTTATAATTCAGCACAACGCACAGAACACATAAAGCACAACGCTAGGACTAACTTAATGCTAGTGTAGCATTTTCTACCAGTTATCCCAAAACTAGAGAAAATGTTACAGAAATTGGGTGGAGTGCAAATAAAAAAAATTATAGCTGTTAAATAATCTTTAGATTATCCATTGCAATAAAACAACCCAGTTTAAATGTCGTAATAACTATGAAAACAACGGACTAACATTGTGTTGCGCCATGCGCACAGGGCGTCGATCACAGAACACATTATATACAAGAAGAAGTCCCACTACGTACTTCAGATTTGCGTACACGAAGCGACGCTAGCGCTACCAACGCTTCGCACTGGAACTATTCAGTAGCGCGGGAGATTTAATATTTCTAACATTAGCTATAGGTACCTACCAATATTATATGTCTATATTTACTTCTATATCTATTCATGACATACGCAAAGGGTAAAAAATAAGAGCAGGTATTAGAAGTAGTCTTTATTCAGATGAAAATAAGGTAAATCTTATATTACACAACATCTTTCTAGAAGGGGTTGGCCGAGGTGTACCCAGAACTCAGTCTCATACTAAGTATACTCCCACATTTCGCCAGTATGTTATTGGTCCTATGTAATAGAAGGCGAGACTATTGCCATTTACTGGGCACAGTTCTAGACTCCAGGTTGTTATTGAGATAATCCCTCACAGAAAAATCCGATATTTAACACTTTGCCTAACCTAGGCGTCTTTTTCGCACAATCGCAATAATAGAGTCTATGATCTCGTTAGCACAAGAACAAAACATTCTATAGCACAATATAACAAAATACGAGAAACTTTACAAAACTTATTTCCACTAAAGATGTGCAAAGTGCAAATCAATGGAAAACTGAAAATCGTAAACAAAAAACAGCACAGAATAAAAACAGCCATTTCTATTATCCGGTTGCCAGATGGCAAAAAAGAAATTCTTCTAACGCTGATTCAAGTAATCATAAGAATCTGAGGTCTAGATTTAACTAATTTGAACAATATATGTAATAAAATTATTAATAAATTTCATTACTTATTTCAAAAGTGTTTATTCTTTATTATTTCTATCTTCCGAATTAATTAAATAATTCCCATAATTTTGAATTCTACTAAAATGTTATATTTTCCTTAGTAGGGTCAGTAAATAGTGCTTTCTCTGTCGTTTTTAGAGCTCCGTTTCTTTTTAACATTTCCTTCGCCGTGTTGGCATTGGCCGGGAACTAAGCTGACACCCCCTGGCGTCGATTCTGTACGGACCCCTTAATTTCACGACCATTCTGATACGACTGAGACATAGATAATAGATATATACGGACTGAGAGGGCGATACGATTAAAACGCCAGAGTGTCGATTCCGGAACATCAAAATCAAATAACCAGTGTCACAAAGATTTCAGTATAAATATAAAGTACTCTGTGGCAGCAATTTCTGTCACAGAACACAAAGATTTCTTCCTTCACGACCAATATTTGATTCCTTTCCCGACGGTCAGAGGGCGTCTTGAATCGAGCTAGCAATCAATTGCATGTTTTTATGGTAATTCGAAATATGCCGTTCGACAGCAGAAATTGAGCAATCTAAACGCTTTCCACACTTCTGTTGCGTTCGTAATAAGTCCGGAATTTTGGCGGGAACACGAAAAATCACATTTCAACTCTTACATCACTAGCCAATAGACTTGTGTATCTTTGAAAACACTCTACACGTAATATTCCACCATTATTACACGTTTAACACTCGAAAATGCACCGATAATTGATTCTTCAGTCTTCCGCCAAAACTCCCACATTACATGCAATGAGCTTGCGCCATGCGCGCAACATGTAATCATAAGCTCGGACCAGGGAGGATTTATTTATTTCAGTACCACACAATAAAATATCTAAAATATCTTTTTGTAGTGGTAGGCCTCTTTTGCAGGAGGCCGCCTGGGGAAGTACCACACCTTTGCCAGTTATTCATCCGCCAAGCAGTAATGTCCAAACATTACTGTGTTCCTGTATGAAGGGCAATGTTACCAGCGAAATTACTGGGCATGATGAGATTCAACAACTCATATCTCAGGGTGATAGGCGCAGTGCAGTGCCGCGAAGAATTTTGAATTTTAAAATACTGGGTGGCACTGTGTCTGATATGGGCAATCATGATGCTTACCATCAGGCATCTGATGAGCTCGTCTTGTCACTCACTATCATAAAAAAAAAAAAAAAAAAAAAAAAAAAAAAAAAACTCCAACAATAACAGCCCGTCTAGCATGGCACGGAGATAGTTAATTTTTCCTGTTTTTTCTCTCTTTCGCGCCCGAACATATTTGCTGTCTCGTTCTAACCCCCTGGGACTTCGTTTTCCCTGCTCACTGTGCTACCGGGGCAGCAATTAGCTTTAGTGTAGCAAAGTTGAATCAAAGACGTTTGTTGAATAGAATCTACAATGTCTAGATGGCGCTAAAATGTATTATTTTTAAGACTTCAAATTAGGAAGAGGTTCCGGACTTAGATGGTAAAAATCTGAATCCTGGGGCCTAAGATCCCACACAATTAATTCAATCCCAAGCGCGCCAACTCGCGGGCCTCTTAGGTTATCAACGGCTATCCCCCGTATCCGTCGCCTAGGATCTCTCGTACTAAAGTGCAAAACTAAAGGGTACAAAGGTTCTCCAAATCTCAACCTTCAATTTAAATGTAAATGTTGAGTTCATAAATCTGTCATCAGGATCGCGGCGGGAGAGGGGAGAGGGGAGGTATGAGTGGAGGCAGCGGGGGGGATGGATCTTCTCTGAATATAAAACAATTTGTTCGGAACAAAAGGGCCGTCAGTTCCGGACTTGTTCACTATCCTCTCCTCCGCTTCTATTAGCATAATATAATATTATACAAGTCAGTATACTGGTACTGCAACGGAGTCGACACTCGGTGCCATAGGGTACTTTTTATCCCGATATTCCCACGGGAACGAAGACTACGCGGGTGAAACCGCGGGGCGCAGTTAGTACGGCATAAAATTAAATTGTCCTTAAAAAAATTCATGCCAAATTGGTGTCCTTATTTTTAAAACTCCTAGAACAAGAATATTTCGTTTTTAGTTCGGAACTAAAAACTAAATATTCTTGGTTTAAATAATTATAATAAGGTTTAAATAAACTTGTCAAATGCGTGTTGGGACGCGCATGTGAAGGGCTCCTCACTCTCCACCGTATGTACTGATATAGCTATAGAAATCACGTCTTCTCATCAAATTAATGTACCTTACACAGCAAAAACAACTTCTTTTCAAACGTCAATTCCTGAAGCAAGTATCATAAAAAATCTGTGGGTCTACCACTTTTATTGAAAAACACGTTCCTTGTACTATTCGGACTCTATTGTTCCTCTTGAAACCAATCTTCACACATTGTTTGTCCATTTTTTTCTGTCCATTGAAGTGCCACTTGACGATGAACTATTTGTCCCAGACTCAATCTTAACACGTTCTTCGACACAACGTCATTTCAAGTTCTTTGGGTGAATATGTGATGCGAAACAACGTGCAATCACGTTCTTTTATTTTCAAGGCATGGACGTCAGAACGTTTAAACACGTTCCATTTCAATACATATTTTGGTACTTACGTATACTGTGTCACATTACATAAAAACACCAAGCTTATACTGTCACCTGGGACGGCTTAAATAATTGCTTAAAGATAGAGGTGAAAATAGCTTGGCATGGGCTGCTCCCGGGACACAACGTCATTACAAGTCGTACCCCCCGCACACTGCCATATACTTCAGTCGAGTAGTGTCACCGGAGGGCGACTTACGCGTATTTCGCGCGTCGTCAAATGTGTTTGTGAAAATTTGCGAGAAAAAGTGTGAGTAATGATATTTATAATACATTTGTTTTATAGTTTAAACATTTACACTGAAGATTCTGATCATTATGTTGTTAAATTATGATTACATTATGTTACTATTAACTGTTTTCTTGAGTTTCATGATAAACCACGTGTTGTTTGTCCTTTCGTGTACATTATTTCTTTTTTGAGTGACAAAGATAACCTACAAATTATCTTGATTTTAGCAAAAACACTTTTTGTTTAGATGGACGAGTTTGAAAAACGGCTGCAGCAGTTATTTGATGAAGCTTCATCAGGTAAATCTACCCCAGACCCGTTTAGCGACAACGATGGTGAGTTTGGTTCGGACAAAGACTATGACCCTGGAAGAACCTTCGTGTCAGATAGTTCTGATTCTTCGATTGAACTAGCAAATCCACCACGACTCCATAGCATTCCGCAAGATGACAGTGATACTGAAACAAGATCTGAAAGTATACTCACCGCAGATGCTCAGGGTGACTGTGAGCCACTTCATTCAAGAGAATATGATTCAGTACTGCAAACTTTTATTGTGAACCCGATTCATAACCAGCTACCCAATGATCTATTTAATGAGCCACTACCTGAAGACCTCATTGAAACAGTAACTGGATCTGATCGAGGTAATAATCAAAATATAGGTTTTCCATGTGCTCCAGCTGTTCCACCACATTATTTCCGGAGGAACTTTGTATAGAAGGTAATGATAATGGTAATCCACCATTATCATCTCATAGTGGGAGCTTTGTGGCTCTGGCTGATAACCCTAGTTCGAGTCAAACTTCTAGTCTTGAACGAAGTGATAATCAAAATAATATTGTACCGTGTCCTCCCAGCTGTTCTCCTTTGCCAGACATTAGTAATTCTGATACGTCTCCACCAGCAACCTATGAATGGGAAACCACCACATCTGACATACCACATTTTCCATTCGACCACAGTTCCACTGGAATACAGTTTGTAACTGAAGATAACAATACAGAGATTGAAATTTTTAATAAACTATTCCCAAATGATATAATAAATCACATAGTTCGCTGCACAAATGCATATGGCAATGCACTCTGTAACTCTAACCGGCCGGTCACGAGGAATAGTAGACGATTTACATTCAAAGACACAAATCCAGATGAAATAAAAGTTTTTTTAGGTTTGTGCCTGTTACAGGGCCAAATGAGTGCTTGTCAAAAACGTAAACTTTTCACTTACTCGGATATACTATACTATCATCCAATATTTACATATTGTATGTCTGGAAGAAGATTCGAACAGCTATTAAGATGCGTGTACGTTTCAGAACTTAATGCTAAAGGACATGAAAAAATTTCGTTATTCATTGAAGCGATGATGAAAATCTTCCAGGGCTGTTATAATCCTGGCCAAGAATTGTCTTTGGATGAATCCTTGTTACTTTTTAGAGGAAGACTGTCTTTCAGACAATACATAAAGTCAAAGAAAGCTCGATACGGGATAAAATTCTATGAGTTAACCTCATTCGACGGGTATGTCTTGAATATGAAGATGTTTGTCGGAAAAACGGACGATGAAGCAGGAACTAAAACTGAAAAACTGGTTCTACATTTGATGAATCCTTACCTCATGAAAGGGCATCATTTGTTCATGGATAATTACTATAATTCGGTACAGCTATCTGAGAAGTTGTTGAATTTTAGAACACACACATGCGGAACATTGAGGCCTAATAGAAAAGAGAACCCGAAACATATGTTATCGAGAAAGTTGAAAAAACATGAACATGTCTGGGTTCGAAAGAATAAAGTCTATGTATCAAAGTGGGTGGACAAACGACCGGTGCACATGATAACAACGTTGCACCACCCAAAACTGATTGATGTTTCAAATAGACGTGGCCAGTTTTCTAAAAAACCCGAAGAAGTATCAGTCTACAACCAGTTTATGTCTGGTATTGACCGAGCCGATCAAATGGTCTCTTACTATTCTTCGCCAAGAAAGACCATCAGGTGGTACAAAAAAGTATTCTTCCATCTTTTAGACTTGACTGTGTGGAACAGCTACTTTCTGCACAAAAAATATTGCAGTAGCAAAGATTTCCTGTCATTTCGAGAAAATCTTATAAGGAGTCTCATCAAGATTGGTCCCAATGTCAAGCCAGAGAACTTGATGAAATTTAACAGAAATTCTAACCGAAAACAAGAGAATACACGAGTAACTCAGTTGGAAGAATCTACCTCGCGAGTTGGACTTGGGCATTGGCCTGAAAAGATTCCGGAAACATCTACAAATCCAACTAAAAAATATTATAAGAAATGCAAAATGTGCACCAAAAATAAAATACGACGGGAGACCAGTCTAAGATGTAAAGGGTGTGTTGAGAAACCACCACTTTGTGCATTGTGCTTTGAAGAATGGCATATATTGCATCAATTATAAAGTTTTAAGATTTGTGATTTAAAATTGTGATAATTTTTGTTATTCGTAGGTCAGTTAAAGAGGTATTTTGTTAGTACGAGAAAGTTAGTCGTTTGTTAGTGTTAGTACGAGAAAGTATTATTTTCAACAGATCCTGGAATAGCCTCTGTGAATTATCACGGTTGTGTTCCAAATAAATGACTGATTTATTGTTGAAATATTGGGAATTTCTTAAGTTTTTATTTTGCATATATGCTAGAAGTTAGTATTTTGTTTATAATAAGTACAATTTGTTGTCCAGTTGCAAAGAGTTATGTTTTTAGTTTCCATAATCTTAGTTTTGCTGTAAATTGTCTGAGTTTTTCATTATTGTTATAAGAATGTTATAAGAATTATAGTAAAAAAAGACTAATATATAATATGTAAGATTATTAAGACCGTTTGTAAGACTGATTAATGACTACTAGGACTGTATGTCAGACTGATTAATGTTACGTTCATTAAAAACCATGATTATTTAAATGTTTTTTATTCCTTTTATATATATTTTTTATTTCGTCTATAAACGTTGTGTCGTTCCATTGAGAAGGTTTTTTGCAATACCCGACACAACGTGTAATGAAGTCATTTAGAAAAGAACGTTACCAGACGTTGTGTCATGTCAAGTTAACTTAGCTTATTATAACACAACAGAACGTCTTAAAACGTTGAACGTTATAACACGTTCTGTCGTTAACTGTTATAATTTTGGGAAGAAATGCGACAAAACGTGCATAGTCGTCGTATTCAATTGTATGGGTAAATTGTGTGTCAATCTGAGCAGTCCAAAACGACGGCTAGCTCGCGCGAACGTGTTAATGACCAGCTTCCAAAAAAAACAAAGAACAGATGTTGTAGTATTTTACTTTGTTTTTAAGAGGTAACTGATCGTTTTACAAAAATACCAATATGTGGCTTAGATGTAATATTATGTTATGTATTCTTTATATATTTATTTAACAGTTCCTAAATAGGTTAACCTCACTACTGCTGTTCAATAGGTACTTTGTTTATCTATGATTTTACGTATTGAAAATATTTAGAGATATGGTATTTTAAGGGTTGTTAGTTAAGGGAACGTAGGTGGCAATCATTTTTGTTAAAACTTGAAATAATAAGGAAGACTGTAAGTAACCGGCAGTCTCGTCACATTAATGAGTTTTTATACAGATAACCTGATGATGGTATGCAATAGATATCTAGATTATAAATATTACACAGGAAACGGTATCTTACTCGTATAATATAAGGTAAATCATGATAATGTTATATGTGTATTGCCAAATATTGTTTGAAATCTTCTTCGAAAACTCTAGTCAGAATTAGTCTTATTTGATTTTAATTAGTCGGAAAAGTGTCTTGTATGGGAAAGTCCTTGAATTTTTGAATTTATTGAATTTTTAGTATTTGTTGTTATAGCTATTAAGTTACCCATATTGTGTAAGATTTTCAAGTAGTAATAACTAATGCCATTATGGTGTTACAGCGTGAAACGTTGAAAAAAAATCGTGATTTGTATGAACGCTCCAGTTATTTATTAATTTCATTTAGTCATAATTATTTCATATTATAGCAATCATAATCATTAACGTTCCGTGAAAAAATCAAATACCTAGCTGATGCTGTTTTCACGATACACGAACGAAATCGAGAAATAAATTTTGAGCAAAAAAACGTTGCTTGTATGGAGAGTACCTTTAATTATAAACTTTTTTTTAATTTTATTATTTGTAGTTCTAGCGGCATTAGGAATACATGTTTTGTGAAAATTACAAGTACCTAGCTATAACGGTTTTTGAGATAGAGCCCTGTGACAGACGGACGGACGGACGGACGGACGGATGGACGGACGGACAGCGGAGGCTTAGTAATAGGGCTCCTTCGGCACCCTTTAGGGTTCGGAGCCCTAAAAACGATAACGGGTAATGTTCGCCCATCCTCTAAATATTGCCAGCTAAATATACTAATAATTAGAATAATAGTAATAAGAATTTTATTTGATAGGTGAGAAGAGGTGACACCTATAAACAGATAGGCAATAGGAACATTGTGGGAGTGGGTAGGAACAGGAACCCTTCATATGCGAGTCTCATTCGCATTTCACCAGTTTATTATAAAGAATCCTCAGGCCAGCCATTTCGCAGATAAGCAGAAACAAACAGACAGACTGATAAATAAATATTATTATTTATTTATTTAAAAAAAACATAATTAATATAGTGAGTTACAAGACGAGCAAATCAGGTGCCTGATGGTAAGCATCATGATTGCCCATATCAGGCACAGTGCCGCTCAGTGTTTTAATATACTAAATTCTGCGCGGCACTGCACTGCGCCTGTTACCCTGAGATTAGTTGTTGAAACTCGTCAAGCCCAGTAGTTCCGCTGGCAACATTGCCCTTCAGACCGGAACACAGTAATGTTTGCACATTACTTGGCGAATTAATCACTAGCAAAGTTGTGGTACTTCCCCAGACGGGCCATTGCAGCCATTGCAAAAGAGGCCTACCACCACAATAAATATAATAATTATTTATGATTATGAGTTTCCTTAGCAGTAATGTTCTAAGATGAATAACTGGCAAAGGTGTGGTACTTCGCTAGGCGGCCCCCTGCAAAAGAGGCCTACCACTACAAACAAAATAACAGCTTGTATTTTAAATACTTTTTATTTATATATAAACTTGGCTCCATCATCAGATCCTCGTGATTATAATGTATATACTTATGGGCATAGAAGAAAAACGTATAGAAAGTGTGAAGACCAAGGAGAATCTATAGCTTTACAGTAAAGTCCCATAAAAGGCCCAACTCTTTCATATTTACGTCAGTTGTTATTTTGATGTCATAACAAAAACTTCCGGATTTTATTAAAATGACTCGCTGTGTAGTGAAAGGGTGTCACAACGCGTCTTGTAAGATAAGCAAGGATAAAAAGATCACATTTCACTTGTAAGTATTAATTGGCAACTTATAATATTAGGTGATACATTCGTCTCAACATATTAATAATTTGTAAGCAAATCTGACGCCATTACATTGAAAATATTGCCAGCTATGGAAAAAATATTTACCCCGAGGCCTACCACTGCAAAACCTACCTACCTTTTTTTCTTTTGAGGTACGGAACCCTAAAGATCCATTAATATAAGCGTACCGTGTACATCGACTTAAATCTAAAGACGTGTGACTCGGTTTCATTGGCGTGGTCGTTGTTACCGCGGCATCTTGAGTGAGCGCTGTCGGCGCTGGGCGCTGGGCGCTGGGCGCTGGGCAGTGTGAGCGGGTTAGAGGATCGAGGCAATGTTCACTGTGCTTGTATAACGAGCGAGGATGCGGGCCAGGGGGCCAGGGGGGCTGGGGGCGGGGGGAGCCATCGCTGGTTGTTTGATCACAATTAGGTGGTGCGGCGCTACTTATGGTTGCCGCGTTATTTTATACTACACTAGTACTACTGTGCCTTGCGGTTTCACCCGCGTAGTTTTCGTATCCGTCGGAATATCAGGATAAAATGCCTTTACCCTATGTGTTATTCCAGGGTCTAAACTAATATACGATAAAAATGGCAATTTTTGTAATTTTTTTTTCGCAGTGCGCGCACTCTGGTACCTACTAGTGGTATTGTTGTCAGATTTACGACCTTTATTAGCACCGATTAGTGATTAGAATTCGTAGTGTATTTATTTATTGTACATACACAATATACATTATTACATTTGAATAAATTACACAAAGAATTGTACATGATCAATGCTATTGTAAAAATAGGTGCAGACAACATTCAATTATATTGGGCGAGTTTTAATTAAGTGTATGCATACATAGCCGTAATATTCAAAGTAAATTAAGTACATATATAATTACTTTCAGATTTTTGAGTGGTTTTACTTATATTAGTGAGAGAACCATCTCGAGACATAATAATCGATTGATTTAATAGCATTTTATAAATAGCTCCACATAGGTGTTGGAGAGTGGCAAGTGGCGAGTACAGAGTAGAGGGTAGTGAAAGAAAGAAAGAAAAAATAATTTATTCGCTGCACACATACAAAATATTAGTCTTAATAAGTATAACTTATAGTAACATCACGTACCTATGCTGCGAAACGGAACTAACATAACATCTACCGGGCACAGTTCCAGACTCCAGACAGTTATTGAGATAATTCCTAATGGAAAAATCCAATATTTAACACTTTGCCTGACCTGGGGATCGAACCCGGGACCTTTTGATTGGTAGTCGAGCATGCGCCCTCTACGACACAGAGGCAGTCTACGAAACGGAACTAGCTCAGAATAATGCAGGTGATCTACCGTTAGTGGATACTAGGCAGTAGACAGCCCTATTATAATATTATAGTGGAGCAAGCAGCGCCCGTATTAGCACAGGTCCTAGGGGTTCTGAGCACTGAGCACTGTAGAGTGACGTCGGCAGCTGACACTCGTCGAGTCGTCGCGTGGAACTATTGCGACCGTTGTATTGATTCCTTCATTTACAAGTTATATAATTAAGTATTTGAATTTTATTTTCTTTTGGCATAAATGGAAAGACCATATATAAGATTCGTACCAACACTATTTTTAGTTTTCTTTTATTCGCTATAATTACAAAGTTATATCAAATTAAAAAATCATTTTTATCCACTACCGAAAACACGCCGATAGTACCCGAACGAGCTCGTGACCTGTAGTGACGTCAAAATGTTATAAAGTACCATACATAACTATAACATAATGACGTCACAATCATGGCGACCACTCGTAGCGCGTTCGTGAACAAGTGACTCCTATTGAAATTGTATTGATTTTGAATTCATAAAAAAAATTTTTTTAAAGTGAGTTTTGAATCGGATAATACATAATCATTAAACTTATTTCATTAAACTTATAAAATAACTTGATAAATACATTTTTTTTTTGAAATACTTAATTCACATTATAGAAGCAGCGTCATCTGCGTAATAACCATCAAACAATAATATACCCAATGTGTTATTCAAGGGTCAGACCTACCAAATTTCATCGTAATAGTTTCAGTGGTTTTTGCGTGTAATTTTTCTATAACATGTAAAAGTGTAACAGTGTGTACCTATGTTCACAGAATAACATATCATTTGTATCATTTGAAACAGTAACAAACATTCATCCGAGCGAAGCGTCTCACTTCAAAAATTAAAATTTAACTTTTATTTAAATGCTCTAAAATAAATAAAATTATTGTTTAATAAATTAATTAAACAAAGCAGTTGAAATATTTTATAATAATAATAATATTATGTATTAATTATAATAAGGTAAGTGCCGTCACATATGGGCTAAGAGTCTGAATTAAATGATTTTATTATTTTAAAAATCTCATTATTGAGTTTTTTTCAACAAATCTGAAATGGCTTTGCTAAGAAAGGAGATGGTTATATTAAGGGCTCGCGAGGTCTACTGTGTTCTCATAGAACCACTATTAGTGTAATATTGTGATGATGGTGCATGAGGCAAGTGGCAGCCGATGCTGGTTTATATCGGGTGTCTGGCGTGGGTTGGTGCTGGTATCAGGTATCGGTAGCAGGCAGTGGTCGGGTGCCTCGCGGCGGCAATATTCAAATGAGGCGGTGCTCGCGTCACATTTGCATTTGTTGGTTTTTTCCGAGTGTTAATCCGTCATTTGTATGCGGCGTCACAGGTCCGGAGTCCGGAGTCCGCAGTTGACGGCCGCCGGACTCCCGGGAACTTAATTAAATTCAAAGTAGGGAGCATTGCGTCGGGTCCACGGGCTAGGTCCGCCTCTAATACTCGAAACAGGTTTTATTCGGTGTCGCGGATGATTCGCCACGAACTGTCGCAACTCGCAACTTTAGGGTCGTCCGTGGTCCGTCGCCGGACAACGTGAGGCGTGCGGGTGAAGGACGTGCGAAAGAGTGTGAGAGTGCGAGGTGTTTTGACAGAATGAGTTTAGTTTGAATTTGCTCGCTAATTTATTAATTATTTAATTGTGTGTGAGGGCACGGGTTTTATCATAGGGTTTTATTGTATTAGTAAAGTTGTACAATGTTGTGAAGGGTGACCATTAATTCCAGTTTAATCCGAGTCCTCTGCACAATACGAAATATACCTAGAACCTTCATTCAGAGCACAGAGTCAAAATGAGTCAGTATGAGCATGTGTGTCAAAATTCACTAGAATGTATGCACTAGGTACACTCATTCTAGTAGGTGGGACTGGCTCTATGGGGTTGTGGTCGCAAGCTTGACTGCTGATCAATGAGCTCCAGGGTTCGATCCCCAGGTCAGACTAAGTTTTAATACAATAAAGGCCTTTTTCCAGAAGGGGTAAGCAGAGCTGTAGGTACCCAGTACCCAGGACGCAACGCAATAGTAGGTAGGTTAGGTACATACACCCACATTTCGCTAGTATGGTATTAGTCCCATGTCATAGGAGGCGAGCCTATTGCTATTGCTTTTTTTTTTTTTTTTATGGTAGTGAGTAACAAGACGAGCTAATCAGGTGCCTGATGGTAAGCATCATGATTGCCCATATCAGACACAGTGACACCCAGTGTTTTAAAATTCAAAATTCTGCGCGGCACTGCACTGCGCCTGTCACCCTGAGATATGAGTTGTTGAATCTCATCATGCCCAGTAATTTCGCTGGTAACATTGCCCTTCATACCGGAACACAGTTATGTTTGCACATTACTGCTTGGCGGATGAATAACTGGCAAAGGTGTGGTACTTCCCCAGGCGGCCCCCTGCAAAAGAGGCCTACCACTACAAAAAAACATATATACAGGGCACATTTCCAGACTCCAGGCTGTCATTAGGATAATTCTAGTCTAGATAGAAAAACCAATAAACTAGGCAGGCATGATCTGATCGGCGATTAAAGGGAACGTTGCGCATATAAAGCACTTTGCCCTTACACCGGTATGTTTTGGACTACTATGAGCTGCAAAAATATACTCCTTGTATAGATAATACAATGTATGTGCAATGTGCAAGGTCTCACCTTGCCCTAGGCCCTATTGTGTGTAGACTGTAGTGTGACCGTCGCGTGCAGTGCCCGGGGCGATACCATAGAATAATAACTATTATTACGTAGCGATACTCTCCGACTCCGACGACT
The DNA here is from genome assembly GCA_947063395.1 of Hemistola chrysoprasaria. Lineage (NCBI taxonomy): Eukaryota > Metazoa > Arthropoda > Insecta > Lepidoptera > Geometridae > Hemistola > Hemistola chrysoprasaria. The sequence continues at coordinate 108,823 of OX346732.1, forward strand.
ATATCTATCCGCTAAATATTACGTAATAGTGGACAGGCACCTAAAGCGTTTCGTTATATATTTATTCCGTTCTTGAAGCAGCGATATTATTTATAAAATAAGATAATTTTAACAATATTAATACCTATGAAGATAATCAAGGATAGTCGCACTCTAAACGGTATAATCATTTTCGCTCCAAGTAGGTACTTACTCCATTTATTTTGCGGTCTGACATTTGCCAATTCCGTTATTTGCCAAAAAATAATATTATTTTAATAAAACAAAATTGTTATTCGAAGAATTTTCACATAATGAATGTCTTTTAATATAATATAAATCAGAGTTTAAAGTATTTTACAAACAATTAATCATGTTAATTATCCAAAAAAGTCAATTTTAAATCAATACATAGACTTTATATTGTTAAACAAACTCTTTGGATAAATCATAATTCAACGTGGTCAAAGTCAAAAGTTCTTCGTTCAAAAAACGTATCGAGTTTTCGATAGTTTCGACTTTTGACCCCCTGTGTTGTACTTGGTTTTGACGCAAATCTTCCTGCTAGAGGCACAGCTAGAGGCACAGAGCATATTTCCAACATTTTAATGACGTTAGATTAGATTAGATTAGAATACTCTTTATTTCGACCATTTTACATAATATTACACAGTACCTACAACATAATAACTTAAAATTTAAGCTATAACTAAAAAGTGATTGGTCGACAATGGGCGGCCTTATCGCTTTAAGCGATCTCTTCCAGGCAACCAGTCTGGACGGAAAGGTGTAATAGGAAGAGTAGGGATGGGATCGGGTACAAAATTATAACACATAACTTATATACACTATACATAATTGGAATGATAATATTTACTACATAATATTAATATACTACATACATCTATAACATAATATGACATACATATATACTACACATATATACATAATATATAATATGTTATACAGTAATAAAAAAAAAAATATATATATATAATATAATATATATATAAATATATGCACAGATAAATAATAATATTACATAACATATATTACATAATATTACATACATAACATTATTCAGAGACAGGATAATAGGTACTATGATTGCAAGAGATAGTGTTCTTTAATCAAGCGCTTAAATCCATCAGGTGTCTTAGCACACCTGATGGTAACGGGAAGAGAATTCCATAGATGGACGGCATAGTTGGTGAAAGATTTGTTAGTAAATTTAGAGGATATAGTTGGGGTCGTAGACTTAAGAAGATAGTTATTGGAAGAGCGTAAAGAATGAGAATGAGACTGAGAGACGAATTCGAAGCGTTCCTTGAGATAAGGAGGAGAAGAGGGATTAAACAGAATGTTATAAAGAAGTGAAAGAATGTGAGTATCCCGGCGAAGGCGGATGGGTAACCATTTCAGCTTATTGCGGAACTGTGAAACGTGATCATATTTTCTGAGGCCAAAAATGAACCGAATACAAAAATTTTGTAGTCGTTCCAATTTGTTAAGCTGGTCTTGGGTTAAATCCAGATAGCTAGCGTCCGCATAGTCTAGAATAGGAAGAAGTAGAGATTGTGCAAGAGCAGTTTTGGTGGAGATCGGCAAAAAATTACGCAGCCTGCGCAAAGAACCAGCGGCAGCGTAAATCTTCCGACTGACCTCTGCTATCTGAGCCTCCCAGGATAAATGGCAATCAACAAGAACTCCCAGGTTCTTTACTGTCTTGCTGATGGGAATAACCGTTCTGTCAAAAATGACTTGAGGCAGGCGGAACCAGTCAATCTTTGAGACCATCCTAGAACCACCAATGACAATCATCTGGGTCTTAAGTGGGTTCACTTTAAGCCCATATGATTGGCTCCATTGAAGGATGCGTTGAAGATCAGCATTGGTGGCTCTTATGGCAGTCTCAATATCATCGGCTGGGGCTTGGGTATATATTTGAAGGTCGTCTGCGTACAGGTGGTAGGAAGAAGACAAGTGATGAGAAATTGAGTTTATAAAGATGGCAAAAAGAAGAGGAGAAAGAACGCCGCCTTGCGGAACGCCTGCAGTCGTATTACACCAAGATGAATACCTATCATCTATGCGAACGCGCTGCCGACGCCCACACAAGTAACTGCGAAACCAGTCAATAACCGGAGGAGATATGTTAAGAGAGCGAAGGAGGCTAAGGAGAATATCGAAATCTACGTTGTTAAAAGCGTTACTGAAGTCCAGCAGTGATAGCACAGTCAAATTTCCATTCGCCATACCAACGCGCACGTCGTCAGTTATTTTGACTAACGCTGAAACAGTACTGTGGCCACGACGGAAACCGGACTGAAATGGATTCAAAAGAGCATTTTGTATCAGAAAGGAGTTAAGTTGGTGATGAATAAGGCGCTCAAGTACTTTAGAGAGGAACGGAAGAATAGAGATAGGTCGGAAATCAGAGAGAGAAGAAGGTTTGGATTTCTTAGGAAGCGGAATGATCTGAGCATCTTTCCATGTCGAAGGGAAAGTAGCACTAGTAATAGAACAATTTAGTATATAGCAGATAATGGGCAAGAGTTCGTCCAGTACAAGAGTGACCATCTTACGACTGATGCTATCACTGCCGATGGCATTTGAAGGAATAGAATCTATGCTCTTCTTAACATCACTCTCGGAAAATTGAGTAAAGACAAAAGGGGAATGGTCAGGAGTGGGAGCTGCAGAAAGTTGTGAAATTGTAGCAGCCTTTACTGGCCCATCAAAGTTAGAAGAAGAGGAGAAGTGCTGGTTAAGTTGATCTACATTTAAGTCTTTAGGTAAGTTTTCTTCGCGAGCCTTCCCAACTCCTAATGACCTGAGGAATTTCCACACTTTAGCGGGATCCTCATTTTGAACGGAATCATAAATATGCCGGCGTTGCGCGTCCCTACACACCTTGTTGCATTTATTTCGACGCTCTGCATACTTCCTCTTATTGTCGTCAGTAGGTCTCAATCGGTATTTCGCTTTGGCCGCAATTTTCCCTCGCATTAACGAACGAATCGCATCGTCAATCCACGGAGCAGGTAGATGTTTAATTTTAACCGGTTTTATAGGGGCGTGTTTGTCAAACAGATCAGTTATGATATCGTTGAAAAACTGAATTTGTTCATCAACCGAGTCTGACTCAACAACACTAGACCAATTTAGCTCTTTTGCATCGTTACGCAACGACTCTAAATCGATGCCACCAAAACTGCGCTGCAGAAGGACTTTAGGTTTAGATTTCGGCGGGCGGACTTTGTATGAAATATAAATAAGATCATGGTAAGAAAATGCGTCCGCCGCGCACTGGCCATGGTTAAGAACAACATTTGGAGATGACACTAATATTAAGTCTAAGAGAGATGGTGTGGAATTTGGAAAATTATGCGTAGGGTTGAGCGGAAGAATAGTCAGATTGTTGGATCTGACAACAGACTGAAAGATATTAGATCGTGAGTCCTGCTTTAGAAGGCAAGTATTGAAATCACCCATAATGATAGTGTGATCATAAGATGGACAGTACGTCTCAAGAAGAGTTTCGAACGAAGAAAAGAAATTTATGCGTAGAGAAGGGCAATAGTATACACCAAGAAGAATCCTAGTGTGCGAAAGAGTGATTTCGATTAAGAGGTGTTCGCCCGCACTGGGTGGAGGTGGTTGTGTCGACATACTCAGAATGGAAAATGGGATATGTGAACGAAGATATATGGCCACACCCCCACCGGCACTTCCAGTGCGGTCATTACGTATAAGTTGAAAGCCAGGAAGAGAATAAGAAGCATTGGGAAGACAGGGTTTGAGCCAGGACTCCGATACTAAGATGGCATGTATATTTTTATTATCAAAGGACGCTAACATATCTGTGAAATGTGCCGGAATACTCTGCGCATTGATGTGTAGAACATTGAAGTTTTTAGAGCCACCACTCAAAATTGACCCTAGCGAGTCAGAGAGAGATGGCAAGCTAATAAAGCTATCCTCTGAGTTAATGTCATCACTCAATGAAGAACAAGACAAAAACTCATTATCATCGCTATCTAAATCTGAAATAATATTTATAGACATAATACAATACAAAAATAATAAAATAAAGTATACAATAAAATATATATATAATCACAAATATAATACTATAATAAAGCAATAAAAACCAATAACTATACTAAATTCTCAAACTTACAATCTGTGCGGCTGTTCAAACAACCACCTACCGTCTGAGTTTTAAAATAATAATTAGATATGGCATATATGACGTCACACAAAAAAAGAAAAAAAATATAAAAATAAAAGAATTACGAGCGAAATGTTATGTTTGTGGCTGTGGTCGGCATATATATATATATATATATATATACACATAGATATATATACATGTACACACGTTTTTATCAGATTAGGCAAATAAGAAATTAAGTACTGGCAAATGCATAGATCATGATATGGTGTAACAAAAAAAAAAAAAAAAAAAAAGAATTATTAATGCTGAGGACAATATGGTTGGCTTGACAGTTGACATTGACATTACGTCATGTGCCAACTGCCAACGTAATGCCATCTTGACTTGAAATATAATTCTTGTTTACGTTTCAAAATCCAAATGTAGGTAATTAATCATTTTGTTGCTAAAATTTGTTTAAATACGAGTAATAACTCCATCTACCCTGCTATAACTAAAAATAAGCCCAATCTGAGTCAAAAACCAACACTAAAGACCAAAACATACCATCGCAAATACAATAATACGCTACTTCTTTGCAACACGCCGGGACTTCGGTGCAGCAGAAGGCGCAGCGGCTTTCGCCGCAGGTGGAGGCTTCGGCTTATCTTTCCCGGAGACAGCTTCTAGATCCGCCATACAGCAAACTCTGTGTCGAGATCCATCGGGTCCGAGCACGAAGACGAAACCTTCCCGGGTCCAACATTTCGCGACACCGTACCGCTTCCGCGCAGACATAAAAACGTCGTGTCGGGTCTTCGTGAGGAATTCTGATAAGGTTATACCGGAACCCTTCAATCCCGTCTTGGACGCCCAGATCTGCCTCCGAACAGCCTCATCACGAAGTTTAAAAAGTATTGGCCGCGGCCTATCAGAACTGCCAGCACGACCCATCCTGTGTGATCGGCTGATATCACCCATAGATAATGTATTCAGCTTCAGTCGCTCGGCCAATTCCTTAACTACTGCAGTAGTTGTGTCCTCGTTCGGTTCCTCTTTGGCACCATGTAACAGGAGAATCTTCCGGCGCCCGCGCATCTCATGTTGGTCTCCCTGTCGTGCAAGCACCTCAATCTGGGACTGCAGAGCGCGCAGTGATTCCAGGACAAAGGACTTGAAAGTGGAGAATTCTATTGCCAAATTGTCATCTTTGGAGGTTGGAGTCCCTGGCCTGGAGGCTTGTCGCACTTCAAACTCATCCATCCTCTTCGTGAACATTGACATCATAGAGTTAATACTCTCCTGTATTGCGTCCATTTTGTGTATTGTGTGCCAAAGTTGTTCAGTGCAATATCTTTGTGTGCAGTGTGATTGGAATGAAGATAACACTCACTGGTAGGTGTTGTAGGTAACTAAATGCATTAACACATTAATTGCAGCGTTTGATTAATTATTTCTAATTATTTAAAATATAGAGATTTTAAATACAAGTATATGTTTTTGTCGCCTACCCACTTTTCGTTATTCGGAATGAGAAACTATAGTTATCTAGATTCCTAATTATATTATATTTGAATCCAAAATAGGAAGAACTTTGGACTTTGGACTGAAATATGATAAAAATCCAAAACATATAGGTAAGTATTTGATAAAATATAGGTACTTATTTTTTTTAAATATAACTCTAAATTGTAAGTATTTAGACTAAAATATAATTAGGAACCTAGATAACTAGTCTTTTTCCGAATAACGTCATTAAATGTTGGTAATATGCTCTGATTTCAAATGATTTAACTATTACGTGTGTATGGGGAATTCAACGAAATCCGGCCCCGTTAATACAATTCCTGGTAATATTGTCTCCATTTAACATACAAATCTTTCCTCAGTGGGTGCGTGGTCCGCGAGCAGTGAGCAATGAGGAGAGATGAGATAAGTAAGTGTGGAAGTTTCCTCGGCCGCAGATAATAAACCGCTGTAAGATAATATAATCATCGTGAAACTGAAATCCTCGTTTTATTCGAGTCGGTTGCTAATTGCTACCACTCATCGAGTAACTCAATGTTTTGGTGAAGTGACCCTCTCTCCTATACTCTCCTAGCTCCAACCCCCCACGCCCCGTGACGTCCTTCATCACTGACTATTAAAATTATATCCGTAAAGTCGGACTCTTAAGTTTATTAGCGGCGATATTAATAACGAGTTTCAATTGTGTCTGTCAGAAGGGTCCGCGCCGGCTCATGTGACTCTGTGCCACGCCGCGCCACTCCGTCCAATGGCTGGCCACATCTCGCCACGTCGCGCCATGATCATTTTGTTATCGAAGTGGCTCTTGTATAGAGCGCGACTAACGAGACTCGGGCGCGCGGTGTCGCGGATGACGTCGCATCGTCCTCGTCGGGAGCCGAAAATCCTTTCCATTCAGAGCGTGTCATTCTGCTTCCCCCTCCCCACCCGGCTACCGGAGACCTCACAAAGCCATTTCGCGCCTCCTTTATTATATTCGCGATCCATCTTTTTTACCGTGCCGTCACATTAAGGCGTAAATAAACGTGTCACTGTGGAATAATGCCCTCAATCTCCTGCGCTTTTATTTACCTTTCACCGACGACTCAGATGAGACTTTACACGACACTCGACGCTCGTCAGGGAAGAGATGGATGTAAGATGATCCACTCAGACTCAGACGGTCTGCAGTCAGGATGCACTCACTGACCTGACAATATTATAAAAATACGTTTTTTTTTTGATAATCAATGACAAGACGAGCAAATCAGGCGTCTGATGGTAAGCATGATGATTGCCCATATCAGACACAGTGCCACCCAGTGTTTTAAAATTCAAAATTCTGCGCGGCACTGCACTGCGCCTGTCACCCTGAGATATTAGTTGTTGAATCTCATCATCCCTACTAATTTCGCTGGTAACATTGCCCTTCAGACATGAACACTGTAATGTTTGCACATTACTGCTTGGCGGATGAATAACTGGCAAAGGTGTGGTACTTCCCCAGGCGGCCCCCTGCTAAAGAGGCCTACCACTACAAAACACACATATATATATATATATATATTAGGTACACCGCACGACTACAGTCGGTGGAAAGCGACTTATATAAGAATCATAACATAACATCACGCCTTTTTCTCGAAGGGGTAGGTAGAGGTGTACCCAGGACCCAGTCCCATTGTGGGTATACCAACACTTCGCTAGTTATTTTTTTAGGTTCCATGTAATAGGAGGCGAGTCTATTGCTATTTACGGAGTTCAGTGCCAGAGTCCAGGCTATCATTGAGGAATTCATAATGGAAAAATCCAAAAGGTTAACACTTTTCTTGACCTAGGGATCGAACCCCGGGAACTTATGATCGGCAGGAGCGCTTGCAATTACTATGCAACCGAGGCAGATTAAATAGATTAAAAATGTATTATACTGGTCTGTTGTCGTTCGTCTGTGCAGCGGAGACAGTCGTTGGGGGAGGGGGGATGATTCTCACAAACAGAACTCTAAAATGTAATTGTTTTGACTTTTATCTGTGAGTCGGAGCGAAGTTCCGGTCGTCGCATGAAATATCTGTCGCTTCCGGCATTCTATCTCTGCACATTTCTTCTCATTTGGGAAATAGTTTCGGGAAATACCGTCTGTCATATATTGAACGGGACCATGATACGAGCCGGTACGAATTTATTATAATACCTATGATTAATTTACCTTACCCTGAAAATGAGATGATAATATCATCTCATTTTTAGGGTTCCGTTCATCAAAAGGAAAAAAGGAACCCTTATAGGATCAGTTTGTGTTGTTGTTCGTCTGTCTATCTTTATGTCCGCCTGTCAAGACACTTTCTCCGGAACGCGTACAGGTATTAAGTTAAAATTAATACCAAATAATCACGTCTTCGGTCCTTTTTGGCTGTAAAAAAATCATATTAACTTCAAAGTTAATAAATCAAAAGTTATGGCCATTTTATTGGATTGTTCCACTTTGCCCCACCAAAAAAATTTCAACTTTCCATACAAAACTGATCAGCTGATCGACAATTTTGTCTGGAGAATAGATTTTTTTTTTTGAGACTCGCAATTGCTTCTTTTGCAAGTGGTTTAGGTTTACTGTGCATTCCCTTAATTATTACTACACCTTTTTGTAACACGTTGCAGATCATATTATTATACATTTTCGAGAACTTCACGTTTTCTACAACCAATCATCATAACATAATCCTTGTGCGAAGGAAACGAGTTCTTTTCGATAAGTTTAAAATAAAATAAACTATGTAAAGCGGAGCCGTGGTATGGTTTGTGTTGGCCCATCCCATACAACCAGATATTACGGTGTAAGTAACACTACCGGCTGGCTCCAGGCTGCAGGCTGCAGGTGAGCGGAGGTCGGAATATTTTTTCGGGTCGGTCCTACCTACTTTATCTAAGGGTCGGTCATTTGTCTCACGCGCGTGGTTTTTTGTGGACATTAGTCGTCTTAAAAAGGGCATTTACTTGTGCTTCGGATTCGAGTAAATCCCGACTGTTTCCATTTTACTTGAGAGACAATAATATTGCGAAGAGAGGAAGAGGAGGTCAGCAGGGCTATTGGCGTTCTTCATAATCACCAGTCGCTATCAGGCTTATGTCTTAATGTTCTGTGGTTTGAGTTAGTTACAAAGACATTTTACCTTTCTAACAAGAATTTACTGTAAGATTTGGAGGAGAGAAAAGGAAAAGGATAGACACTACGAGTGGTTCTCACTCGGCACCGACACAGTGCACAGTCTACTTAGTAAGTTTATCATAATGTCTTTGGTTAGTAACCGGACTTTGACATTTGTAGTTAATGTCAAATCAAGTTAATAGTCACTAAAGTGATAGTCACCAAGAACGCCAATAGCCCCCCTGATCTTTTTAGCCTATATGCTGTCCCAAAGCTGGGCAAAAGCATCCCCCGAGTCCTTTTAATACCACGATCTTCAGTCATCTCTGGCCAATCCGCCTGATATGTGTCTAAAGCCATCTCATTCAAGATGACTTATTACTACCTACCAATAAAGAAATGATATTATAATGCATGGTGTGTGTGTGTGTGTGTGTGTGTGTGATGCAGGTTATCATAACGGTGGAGGCCTAGAACGGTGACGGTACGGCACTGAAGTCGGGCCGGGGAGAAGGCCGGCTCCGGACAGTCTCGTTTAATTACTTTTTTGTTCCCTTTGATACGAGTAAGTTGTGCGCCCTTCATCTGACGCGGGGTGAGCGGGGGCGTGAGGGGGTGTGAGGGAGAGGGGGTAGACACAAGAGCTCGGAGTTTATCTAAATAACTTTTACTGACGATCAAACTGAAGGTGAAATTAAAAAGTGTTCTCGAAGTGTTCACTTTGTTGAGCCGCTTTACTTCATTATTAGCGAACTCGTCGTCCACTCCGGCCAACACAAACAGCCGCCCGCCCCCGAGCCGAGCCTGAGTGTGGGTATGTACACATATACTGTAACAACATACGATATGAGATCCTTTAGGAGCATGATAAGAAAGAGAAGCAGCGTCTGGAAAAGCTTGTAGCCTACTTACTTGTACCTATTGTCGATTCATTATACTTCACTGGGTTAATACGTATGTCTATGTTTCGAATGCCTACCTCATCATATCACGCCGTAGAGGTACCACGCGAAACGGTACAAGGTACGCGCGGAAACACGCGCGTGCCTCCTCACAGGCCCTGGAACGAATAGCTCCGTATCCGTCGCCCGGGCCCCTGGATTCTGATTCTCCAGTCGCCACCGCACAGGAGGAGTTCTGCACGGAGACAAGGGTAAAATCTTCCTCCACATTTATTTATTTATTTCTGAAACCACATCACATCTGTTTAAGGGCTTGGAAGGGCGTCCCGTGCCCTCTCGAACGAAACTCAATCCATGAGAGAGAACACGGAAGACCCATTCCGCCCACCACCACGCGCAATTAGCGTTTAAAAAACTCCTCTCTACCTTAAGGACTTAGAAGGGTTTACCCCGCCTCCCCCGAACGCCGTCACAACGTGCGGGAGGACGCGAAATACCCTTCCCGGACGCCTATTGCATCACTATCACCGCCGATGTCACCTCCGGGTGTCGGGTGTTTGGTGCTCCGCAGTTCAGGTTCACAAATAGTGAACTGCACTCGCGCCGCCTCCTCTTACAAACTTATGCGCCGCACTCACCGGATCACTTGTCTCACACTATACAGAACATATCGGTACCTTATCACAGCCTTAACTAATAATAAAGAATATAATATTATAGTCAAGGTAATAAATAATTAAGAAGGTGCAATTCTCCGTCAAACTGGACAACTTGCAAAAGAAATATGTAATTGCAATATTCACGGAAATTTGTTTCGTGCTTTCATACAAAATGGATCAGCTGATTCGTTTTGTAAACTCATATCATATAACATATTTTAATGAATTGACATGGGTATAATCTATTTTAATTTATATAATTACATTTTCTTATCATTTTATTTAATTTATAATTTATGACTATTCATTTCTATCAGTCAATTATGAATTATATTATGTTGATTCATTTTATTTTCTATTTTTTGTTTGTTAATTTGTATTTTATTTTAATTTTGTAATTACTATTATGTACCGATCTATGATCCTTGTTGGTCGAAATAAACGATTAATAATATCAACAAGTAAAATTTACGGTCCGTTGCCGCTGTAAAAAAATCAAACTTCTAAGTCAACTCATTCAAAAGATACGGCCGTTTTACCGCATATTTCCATACTTTGCGCAACGGGCTAATAACCTTTAGGGTATTTCCCGTTGGCTCAGCATCATGACATTTGGCAAGAAGCAGATCTTTTATCACAAGTAAAGAGATAAAACCCAAAACCGTAAATATTAACAGGAAAGAATATTGTGATTACTAACATAGTGTGTAAGGTATCCAGGTATGGAATCTTACATCACTCACTAAGCATACTTACCAAGGTATGCCATAAGTGACAAACAAGCAGACGGTGTGCTTGATAGCTCGCCTGCACCTGCAACACCAGCCAATGTATTGGCAATATGTTGCCGACCCTTCAAGACACGTGATTCACGTGCTCCTTTTGAAGAAAACCTTTTTTTTAGAGAAGCTGGTACCACTACGAGTCCAGCCAGAACAGCATACACAAGCCCCATATCAGACGGTAGTACGCGAGTTGTACAACTGATACTGACTGTGTCTACAGTCCGCGCCACTCAGGAACTCAGCAGGCATGGAGACGGTGACGTGAATTTCAATAGTCGACTATTTTCACCCGTGTTGTTACAGGTGAGGTCGAGGAGACGAATCATATACGTCTTGGATTTATATTCTGTAACACTTGTTCAGAATATGTATTGGCCCATACATACGAATATATAAAACTGAATGTTTGAGTTGGGATTAGCGATGCTATACGACCAGGTACCTGTCAATGTCGTACCCTACTCAATATCATAATATAGGTAATACTCGTATTATAATATTGCAAATACTAAATTATATTGTTAATATTTATTATTAACAATAGTCCTTGCACCTAGTGGGGACTGTCTATGAGATCATCTTCTGAGATGGTTTCAGAGATGGACCCCGATAGGTGCTATCCATTACATATAGATTAAAAGCTCAAAGGGGTTTCTGCACGTTGGACTTCGAAATAATGGTCTTCTCGGTGTACGGCCTATCTAAAAATAACCCGTGTTTTCGACAAATAATAAAATATCAGTACCGCATGTGCTCACAAACACACAATTTACATACGAGTACATACGAGACGCACACACGCGACTCCAGCCATATATCAGCGACTTTGATACAATTTGCCGTAGAAAGTCGCCACTTTGATGTATTACCGGAAAAATAACAGCGCCAGATTAAACGGCGAGACACATCGCGCCGGGAGACCGCGCGCAGCTATCGTACCTATATCTACGACACTACGGCTCAATATGCTGCGAATACATTTTATAATCCCGGTATCCTCTACGCGTTCGTATCGAATGAAACTGTACTTTATTAATGCGACGTCAGAGTGCATTATCAATTGGCACGCGCTAGCCGATCACCATTACTTCGTCGGATGACTTCGTGAAATTTACTATTGCTTAGTTTCAGTTGCGATTGTTTATGGCAGATTGAGGAGGAGGCCGATAATATGCTGCGGCCCCAGTCCCCAGGCTAATGGTCTGGTAATGAATGGTAGGTATAGTGTCACTAGTCGAGTGCAAACATACCTAATACCTATACCTACTGCATTGCATCCTATGAGCTTTTGTCTATTTGCATGAACAAATAGAAACGTTATATACTCATTAAAAACAGCCCAAAACGTGGTGAAATTATGTTATGAAGAATATACCCAGCTTTGTTTCCATCACTCATTAATTGATAGCAGAGATACATAAAACTTAAAACTCGGTGTCAAAAAGATATAACACAGGTTCTTAGCTACGTGAGCAACAAACCTTATAGCTTCGTCTACGTGTAACATCGGCGCAAGACAAGGTGCGATTGACTTGACTCAGGCCAATTAGCTTGACTTGTTTTCGCCACGCAAAGCAGGGTAAAACGCATCTAGCTCGGTTTATATAAAAAGAAGATTTGCATTTGATCGGTAGGTTCCCGACGAGTCACAGTCAAGTCTGTATACGAGTCATACTGTGACATCGCCTTATTTCGTATGACCAGTGTACTAAGCGTTGGTTCGCTCTTCTGTCGATTATGAGATCTCCGGTTCGATCCAATTCGAATTGTTAAAGCATTTTTCCAATAGGAATTTTCTCATCAATAACAGTCTTGAGTCTGAATTTGTGTCCGATTTATGGGTAAAGGCTCAAGCGTGGATGTACCTACTATGAGTCTGAGTCCTGGGCCACCTGGGTACACTGTCCCCTTCGGGAAAAGGCGTGATGTTATTTTATGATACGATATCAAAGAGATACTCGTGGCTACGACTTACGACGGTTTCATAAAACATAACATAACATACATTCACGCCTTTTTCCCGCAGGGGTAGGCAGAGGTGTACCCAGGACTTAGTCCCATAGTAGGTACACCCACATTTCGCCAGTATGTTATTGGTCCCATGTAATAGGGGGCGAGCCTATTGCCATCTACCGGGCACAGTTCCAGACTCCAGGCAGTTATTGAGATAATTCCTAATGGAAAAATCCAATATTTAACACTGCCTGACCTGGGGATCGAACCCGGGACCTCTTGATTGGCAGTCGAGCATGCGCCCTCTACGCCACCGAGGCAGTCGGTTTCATAGTTGTTAGTATGATATTGTGGCTGGGCGTTGATGAGTGTATTATGTGTCAGACAGTCAGGACTTAGATATTTTTAAATAGAAAGAAGAAGATATCTACTCGTTTAGACCTTTACAATTAAAATTAAAACTTAGTTGTCACCAGTGGTGACATAGGAGGCGGGGACCACCGGGCACCATTATACTGCCCCGTCGTGGCTCGAGGTGACCGTCCACTGATCGGTACATTAACTCTCTATTTCCTCTTAACATCTTACAAATTATCTTATATTTTTAGAAAAAATATAAGGTGATAAAGCAGAGGGAAGTGTGTCATCGAATGATGCAATCCTTTCGTTTTCAATGTTCATATAGAATGGTTTAGAAGTCAGTAGTGAGGAGTGAGGAATGCATTCGGTTTATTAAATAGTTTCTAACGCAGCGCAGCGCAGGTGAACTGTTATGAAACTATTAGATTATTGATGTGTCATTGCGCGCGCTCCGACCTGATACCAACGCTCTTATAATAATAATAATAATAATATGGGACAACTTCCACATACGATCATCTGGTCCCAAACTAGGCAGAGCTTGTACTATGGTAACCAGATGACTGATATACATACTTTTATACGCTTATAAGACCCTGGGTAAAATTTCAAGTCTGTAGGTCAATTAATTCCGAAGTTATGCGAAAGCAAAGTTTCACATTTATGACACTCAGACACTCACTCATGATCATCACAATAGAACTAGTACTTCCCATAAACTCAGAGAGCTGAAATTTGGTACAGAGTTAGGGTTTAATGGCCACATAAAGAGAAAACTATAAAACTAGGATAATCGAAGATCTGGAGTATCTGGTGAGCCTTATTTGAAAACACAAGAGCCCAACCAAACTATTAAAGATCGACATACCGCCTTTACAAAAAATATTCAACTTTGTTTGCCTCTTCATTTGATGTCAAAAATCGAAGGTCTGAAGTATCTGATGAAGAACCCTCAGCTTGTCTCAGTTGTATTAGAAATATGGTAAGGCTCCCTTCTACTATTGGTACATAAAAAAGTCGACTATCATTGTAAAAATCCAGCGTAGTGGGATACATCTAATTTAATCTTGCCTATTGCTTCCCACTGCTGGGCGAATGCCTCCCCTTCTGCTTTTAATTTTAAAACGTGCTTACGTTTGTTTTTCCGGTAACCCTATAATATGGCCAAGTGGTAACCGGCCGCGTTACAGTCGTTTACGACATTCTTCTACTGCGCTTGAAAACGTTTGCTAGGGATTATGAGGGATTATTTGCATTTCTTTGATTTCGCTTATTATTTCGTGAGGTTTGCTGAGGTTAATAGTTAATTAGCAGGTTGTTATTATAACAATTCGAAGATTTCAACCTATTGGTTAGGAATTTTATGATTAGTGACGCATTACTGATTATTACTTAATTATTAGATTTAAAAGTACTTTTAATTGAATACTTTATTTGATTGTTAATATTTTTTTTTTTTTTTTTTTTTATGATAGTAAGTAACAAGACGAGCAAATCAGGTGCCTGATGGTAAGCATCATGATTGCCCATATTAGACACAGTGCCACCCAGTGTTTTAAAATTTAAAATTCTGCGCGGCACTGCACTGCGCCTGTCACCCTGAGATAGGAGTTGTTGAATCTCATCATGCCCAGTAATTTCGCTGGTAACATTGCCCTTCATACCGGAACACAGTAATGTTTGCACATTACTGCTTGGCGGATGAATAACTGGCAAAGGTGTGGTACTTCCCCAGGCGGCCCCCTGCAAAAGAGGCCTACCACTACAAAATTACCACTACACTACCACTACAAATTTAGTACTCTTAGTTTTCTAGGTTTAATTTACAGTTAGGCGGCACTTCGAATCGCGTTCGTGTTTATAAGTAAGTACTTTTCTAATAAAAATATCATTAATTTAGCTGTATTTCAGTACTAGGTAGGTAATACCTTTGGTACAAAGTTCATTGATAATTAATTATATTGACATAACATAAAATAACATACATTCACGCCTTTTTCCCGTAGGGGTAGGCAATTATATTGACACTTGTCTAATAATTAAGAGTTATCGTTTTGTTTATAGATTGAGTAGGCTGAGTATTTAATAGACCAAATCTAAATTCAATCTAAAAAGAAAAAAAAAGTGTCAAATAAGAAAATCTAATAAAATAAATCAATATGCCCACGTTTCTACAAAAAGAAGTGAAACCCCACCAAAAACATTCTGTAAAAACTAGCCGCAAGTCTCGATGCAGCTGCTTGTTTATCTCTAAAAAGTAATGAAATCTAGACAAAATCGTATGGTTCCTTACTGCGATTTGTTTATTATTATAGTTAATGTTGTGTGACTTGGCCGAAGAAGGGTAAACAAGGGTACAAAACCAGGTGCTCCATGACACCTTTGCACCAATCTGTCGCCAGAACCGCTACCCATTGACGATGGAAAATTGCCACTTTGAAAACGTTGATTCAATAACCAGTCAATTGTAGGCTTGATAAAGTTGCGTATTTCAATAATACTTATGAGTAGGCGAGCCTCAAACAAACAGTATAAAAAAATATTTCCAGTAATATAATGTTTAGTTGTGCATGCTGTGGCTCCCTATAATTGCGGGAACACATTTACTTAATTCCCTAGTCATAAGAATATTGTATCTTTGTGTATCCCCCGTTGGGAGTCCTTAACAATAAATAAATAAATAAGTACAGACGGACTTCTAATCATTTATAGAAGTCCGTCTGTACGTCTATTTTATGTTAGATCGGTGGTCGATTTGACGCTCCAAAAAGAAGAGGGCAGATGTCAGCATTGTCAATGCTGAATGCATGTGTTGCACAATCAACAACAGCTTAAAATGAAACACTAGCGTCCAATTACCAGTATGGGCTTTTATCTCGCTTAACAAACATAGGTAGTTACAACAGATATAACATTACGTGTAAACAAAATTGACTTGTACCCACTAACGTATAAAGAATGTTCAACGGCCAAGTCACACAACATTAACTAAAATAATAAAGAAATCGCAGTAAGGAACCTTAGACTTGGCACGACTTTGTCTAGATTTCATTACTTTTAAGAGATAAACAAGCAGCTGCATCGAGACTTGGCTAGTTTTTACAGAATGTTTTTGGTGGTATATTTTATTTACTAAGCTAACTTTTTTTGTTTACTAAGTGACTTAGGTTTACCACTCGTTGTGGCCACACAACGGGCCTAGGCGACCTAACGAGCGATTGGCAGGGATTTTAAACCTTTTCAGTCTCGTCGCTATAGATTTTGTGGTGACCCAGTTGACCCGCTGGGTCATCACGGATTATCTTGCGGCAAAAGCGCAGGGCGTGCCCTTCGCCATGGCCCTAGCCAGCGCGGGAGCACCGGCTGTTTTAGAACCGACCGGCCTCGCCCGCGACGACGGTAAGAGGCCCGACGGCATGACCCTCGTGCCATGGAGGATGGGACGGCCCCTAGTTTGGGACGCGACGTGTGCCGACACTCTGGCGCACTCTGCACTCTGCACTCTGGCGAAGATGGGACTTCGTGGCACCGCTGTAAAGGCTGGTTCTGCCGCCAATTCGGCTGAGTCCCTCAAGCGGCGCAAATATACAAATATAAATAGTGGATGTATATTTGAGCCGTTTGGGGTTGAGACTCTAGGACCCTGGGGGGAAAGCGCCCATAGGGTCTTTAAAGAGTGCAGCCGGAGATTGGTAGAGCTGACACGTAACCAGAGGGCTGGCCCAGCCTTCTGGGCACGCTACCAATCGACGGCGATTTTGGTGAAGTATTTTATATAATATACCTATATAAAATCTACTTTACTAGATTTTGTTTTAAAATTTTAAATACTATAAAAAATTGGTTCTAGAAAATAACAAAACATAGATTCAGTAAAAATCTAATTTTCATGTATTACGAGTTTTCATGTATTACAACCTGCACAAAGAATAAAAATCTTATAAAAATAAAAAGGCACTGAACTTATTTGGATTAAATTGGATTTTTTTACTGAATCTTTTTATTGTTATTTTGTAGAACCTTATTGTTATTTTACGTAATTACAAAAATGTGGGCACGTGTGAGCGAGAGGGCGCATTTGCTTTGGATTTCGCCCATGGTTTGCGACATCTGAAATAGGCCCAGTCTTGGGTCGCACGTAAGTAGTAAAGCCACCGCGCGTCTCCGTCACATTTACCTAAGGCACCTAAACAAGCCTAAGGTCAGCGCGCTCGGCTAGTAGTGTGGCCAAGCACACTCACGGCACGGCGCGGCGAGGCACGGTATCGTCCCCGTCACGTCACGGGTCAGTGTCGGCCCGTGCTACAGCCGTCAGGTCCGGTACATGTCTCGGAAGCGCCTGACCTAGTAGATCTCTGTCGCGTCACATCACGGGACCGCCCGCGTCACAAAATAGCGGCCGAGCCGAGCCTACTGCCAAAAATTCCTAACGTGGATTTGCCTGAGTTTCATAACTTATCTAAGCATAACGCTTTCACGCATACATGCGAGTTTTATGATGAAAGGTGGTTTTAAAATCAGGTTGTAACAAAACGTCATGATTGAAATGCTCGATGTTCTGTTCTAGAGCCGTGATCGTCGCGCGGAGCATTTAGCATTCGCAGGAACGTTACATTACATGGAAATGCACTGAGCTATCTCCTGTACTGTACCATTCGCAAGAATTTATTACAAATTACAACATTATTACTTATGATTATGCTCAAGTCTATTACGAGGCGTTTGTGTTTGTGGAATACGAGTATAGCCCTAGTTTTTATTTCAACTAATCTACCTAATCTACTATCTACTAGTCTACTAATCTACTTCTACTAATATTATAAAGAGAGAAACTTTGTTTTTTTGTTTTTTTGTTTTTTTGTTAGTAACGAATAGGCTCCGAAACTACTGGACCGATTTTAAAAATTCTTTCACTTATGGATAGCTTAATTCAGCGTGAATGCCATAGGCTATATGAGATTTTGAAAAAAAATAGGGTTCCGTAAGAAAACTGCAATATTGTGAACCAAGGTGTTACATAATATAATTACCATATTCATAAATTTGCGTGCGCTGTGAAATGCGTTGATGGTAGAATAATATAATGTACTAGGGGTTTGTAGTACTTATCAATATCTACAAAATAGTCCACGGAAATTTTATCCATCTATTTTGGTTTAGTCACAATAATCGAAACAGACATTATATGCATGCGCTGTGAAAAGTATTGGTGGTAGAATAATGTAATGTACTAGAGGTTTGTAGTACTTATTAATACCTACAAAACAGTATACATAGATTATATCCATCTTTTTTGGTTTAGTCACAATAATCGAAAAAGTGATTATTTTTCATGCGGTGTGAAAACTTTTGGTGGTAGAGTAAAGTAATGTACTAGGGGTTTGTAGTACTTATCAATACCTACAAAACAGTAAACATAGATTATATCCATCTTTTTTGGTTTAGTCACAATAATCGAAAAAGTGATTATTTTTCATGCGGTGTGAAAACTATTGGTGGTAGAGTAAAGTAATGTACTAGGGATTTGTAGTACTTATCAAAACCTACAAAACAGTATAACATAGATTATATCCATCTTTTTTGGTTTAGTCACAATAATCAAAAAAGGGATTATTTTTCATGCGTACATAGAATTTACTCCTGTTAATCGTCCACTATACCTACTTCTGCTACCCGTGCGAAGCCGGGGCGGGTCGCTAGTAATATTATAAATCTTAAATTTCAGTACAATTTAAAAAAAACTTACGTTTTTAACAGGTGAACAAAACGCTTGCGAGTTCTAACCTTAAGCGCCATCTAACGCGGTTTTGGTTAGATTGATGGATGGATGGATGTTTGTTACTCTTTCACGCCAAAACTACTGAACAGATTGGGCTGAAATTTGGTATGCTGGTAGGTTAGACCCTGGAATAACACATGGGGTACTTTTTTCTCGATATTCCCACGGGAACGATGTCTACGAGCGGGTGAAACCGGTAGTAATATATAGCTAGTAATATAATATCGTACGAAAATACATAGGAAAGTTTATTCATAATAATATACGTAAGTACTCATTACGTACGTATAAGTTGCGATGGTTCGTGAATTTCATTTGCGCCTTTTTCAATAATTGCATTCGTTCAAATAAAACTCAGTCGTAGCAGATATCCCACGAATAAATGAATATTTCATGATATAACTAGGTATCACCCGCGGCGACGCTCGGCTCTCCTCTCTCCGGGGAAATTAAACACAACCACTATTTTTATTGCACTTAAATGAATATCACTCTTATAACAAGTACATTATGTGTGTAATGTATGTAATGTATGTATGTACCTATACATAGGTTCGGATGATTGGCATTTGTAAAATATTGACGAATTTTCATAGATCTTAGCACTAATTTCCACTAAGCGGTAGTCGCGGGCGACCGCAGTCGCTAGCGGCTAGCTCTGTACCGAGTCGCGGACGCGTCATTGAAAATTGGTATATGACTATTTGAATAAATAGGAATTGTCGGGTCTAAACTATCTGTACACCGAATTTCAGCCCAATTCGGTTTAATAGTTTTGGCGCGTAACAAACAGCCATCCATCCATCCATCATCCATCCATCTTCACAAACTTACATCATTTATAGTATTAGTAGGATGTGTGTTATATTGATACCTATGTTGTAAGTGAGAGATATATAATCTGTATCACATCGTACCTACATACTAAGAAGTCCATTATACGATAGGTAAGGCATCAGTCAGTGGCATCAATCATAAGTGACTGATGACTAATATCTTTCTTGAACAACATCAAACATCACATTACCTGTGGCCAAAACCTCGCACTTCTGGATTGTTCCACCCTGCCCCACCAAGCCGCCCCACTGGTGGGGCATAGTGGAGTGCTAAAAATTTTGTAGCGGAATATGCGTCACTAATTTGACTCGGTGGGGCGCGCGAAAAGCCGAGTGGAATTTGCCCCACCATTATTTATCACATTACTGTTTGCTCGAATATAATATTATGTGCGTTCACCTGTAATCAAGCATGTAACGCGACGCGACTGCGGTGGTGTAAGAATGAATCATTTCTTCTCTATGTTACACTCTCAGGAACATGGCGGTAGGATGTGCGTCAAAATTATCACATTGAATTTAAAGTCGCGTGAATATTTTGGTAATTTTGTTCCCGGCCGCGGTCGTAAATCATCTGTACCCGTGGCGCGACATGGCGCGACATGGCGCAGCGTGGAGGCGCGATTATAAATCTGGAAACTACGCAAATTTTAACACATTTTCTTAAACTTAAAATCTTTTGTTGCATTTAAGGAAGCTGTGCGTCAAACCATTCTGTAGATTTATATTATACCTACTTTAAATAATATCATTTATCTCGCATCTTGTGAGTCACTTCTGTCTCGATTCAATTATTGTTGTCTAGCTGCGTCCTACGGTTGCATTCGCGGGAACTATCAGCTGCCTGAAAAGCTTACATTATTTATGTCTTCGCGCGCGCTTTGACCAGATAAACAACAGCTTTGAAAATTTGGCAACTTTTAAATTGTAGTGTGCGTAACAAAATACTAGTGGGCGTGGAAAAATTCGCCGGCGGTATCTAGTCAGAGCGCGCGCGGAAATCTAGCAATCATCTAAGCTGAACGGTTGTTTATTGTTTTTTTCAAACATTTAAACTACTGACATATACACAGGCACACCTTCACATCCACTCATACATACCATACATCTAAGATGCAGGATCGAAGACGTTGCTGATATAATTTGTTATAGCTTCTATCATATTACGTAAAGTAGTGTAAGAACACGGCTTTGCCCGTTCGCAAATTTGAAATATGGCAGTTTAATGCCAAAACTTTTACGCCCTTTTTGGATACCTTAGAATGTGAATTTTTAAAAATCCTTTCTTAGCACACGTCCAGACAACGAACAGAACCTACATTAAAAGTTTCAAATCTCTAGGATCAGTGGTTTGAGTTTCTGCGTTGCATGTTAGTCAATGAGTCATTTAGGATTTAGGATTTAGGATTCTTAAATTTTAACTATGGCTATTTTATCTATGGCTTGAACACAGTCTTAAAATTAAATATTGTAATTTTAAGACTGTGTTCAAGCCATAGTACTGAGATTAAGGTGGAAAGCGTTTTGGTGTAATTATGTAAGTTTTACATGTTATGAATAAATAAATAAATGTATATAACCGGTACCCATCACTATTCAAACAATAAGCTAAGTGTGCAACATATTCAACTTTGTTTCCCACAAATATTCCTCCAACGGACACTACACTACAGTACATGATGTGAACGCTCAACAACCTTGTCACAATCACAACGTGATCTTATTCCTGTAATAGAACAGAATTTGCACTGCGACATGGGAGTAAATTAAAATAATTTGAGTATGCAAGTCTACACAAGACTATAATCGTTACATAAAATATTCCGCAGTCTCGTGTCGCTAGTCGCACCACTCGCAGTAGGTGGTTCAACAATATCTGGACGCCTACAGACATAGATTGCGTAATGCACGCTCCAGATATATGGGACACTAAATTCTATACCTACTTCAAGATTACGTTAGTAACAATTATTATTAAAGTGCTACTCGAGGCGTTCGTTATTCTTATTGTGAGCCTTACCTCTTACCTGCGCTATAATGTACGAGTAAAGACCCCTTGAGTTCCAATGAACCCCCGCACAGTGAGAGTGACTGTCTGTCGTTGACCTACCACATGGCGGCTGAGGATGGCTCGACTGCTATGAATAATATGAATAATGTCAAATCAAGATAATAGTCACTATAGTGATAGTCACCGAGTACGCCAATAGCCCCCCTGGTTATATGTTCCGTCCATGGCGATGATGGTTTTGCTGTCATTTTTGCCACTTATGATGTTTGACGTCATTGATATAAATTAGTGGTCAGTCACTCAGTATCACTCATGATTGGTGGCGCCTAATACGAGAACGAGTATTAGTACCAGAATTAGAATGGCTGTGGTTGTTATTATAAAGTGTTCCATCTCTGTGAATGTAAGTATATTATAATCTCTGAGCACCAGTAGTAGTAGCAGTCGGTTGCCAAATGTCCTCGCTACTCCCTGCAGGCGACACGAAGCTATAGGCATAGGGCTAGCATAGGCATCAAATAAATATATATTACAACATTTTTCAGATGCTGCAACCGATGACTTCTTTATTTTATGCCATATGTGGAAAATAAGCAGACGGGCCGCCTGATGGTGAGCAGATACCGCCGCCAATGGATACCTGCAACACCAGGGGTATTTATTACCAGCATGTTGCCGACCAGTCCAAAACTATTCACTCTCCTGTTGAAGAGCTCCATGTTGTAGCTCAACGGGAAGACCGCAGGAGGGAAATCATTCCACAGATTGCACGTATACGGCCGAAAAAAACCAATCAATCAATGAATTAATTTCAAATTGCCGCAATTCAAAAAAGTAGAATTTGTACTATGACCGTGCCAAGTTGCTGGTTTCCCCAGTGGGCAATCAAACTCAAACTCAAACTCAAACAGATTTATTCAAATAGGTCATAATCTGACACTTTTGTACGTCAATGAAGATACAGTACTGAGTCTACCGTGCGTTCGGAAAGATACCTCTACAAGAAGAACGCACAAGAAACTTGTAGGGCTTAATTTTTTCAACAGATAGTTTCACAATATTTGGTTTGGTTACATTCGTTTTCTTTGAAGGTGCCGCGAGGCGGCTATGCAGAAGTTTCCAGGCATCTTTGTCCTCTATGTACTGGTTGACTTTATAATAAGCCTTCTTAAGTAAAGTAGATTTTATATAGGTTTTGAATTTACCCTCTGAGAGCCCAGTTATCTCTTTTGGGATTTTATTATAGAAACGTACACTATTTCCTAAGAATGTCTTTTTATTTGTTTTAGATAATCTAAAGCTAGGTACAGCTATTTTGTCTTTATTCCTAGTATTAAAATTATGAAGGTCACTATTTAATTTTAATTTATGTAAATTTTTACGCACATACATGATGTTCTCATAAATGTATAAGGATGGTAGGGTCAGTATGTTTATTTCTTTAAATAATTCCCTCAGGGATTCGCGTGGACGCATCTCATAGATGGCACGAATCGCACGTTTTTGTAGTATAAAGATAGTTTCTATATCTGCAGCTGACCCCCACAACAGAATCCCATAAGACATCAAGCTATGGAAATATGCAAAGTACACTAATCTCGCCGTGGCTACATCTGTTAGTTGCCTAATTTTATAAACCGCGTAAGCTGCAGAGCTTAGTTTCCCTGAGAGCTCGGTGATATGAGTGCTCCATTGCAGTTTAGAGTCTATATTTATGCCAAGGAACAAAGTTGCATTGTCAATATTGAGTCTTTCACCGTCAAGAACTATGATTGGTTCTATACTTCTGACGTTAGGCAACGAAAATTTCAAACATTTAGTCTTTTTCGCATTCAATAACAGATTGTTTGCTGTGAACCATCTGGATATACTTGCTAAAGTATTATTTACATGTACTAGTGAAGTATCCTTCCTATCAACTTTAAAAATCAATGACGTATCATCGGCAAATAGAACTATATCTGCTAGACCGTGGACCATGTAAGGCAAATCGTTAATATATGCCAAAAACAGGAAAGGACCCAAAATTGATCCCTGTGGGACTCCCATCTTGACAGGAGAACTAGCAGATGTGATACCATTGACGCTAACCTTCTGCTGCCTACTAGACAAGTATGATTCCACCAGGTTCAGGGCATTCCCATGAATTCCATATACTTCTAACTTGCGCAGTAACGTGCAGTGTTCTACACAGTCGAATGCTTTGGAAAGGTCACAAAACACTCCAATGGCATCTTGTGAACTCTCCCAAGCCTCCAAGACAAGAGTCATGAGATGACAGCCTGCATCGGTTGTTGATCTGCATTTGGTGAAACCATACTGGTTTGAATGCAATATTCTATTTCTATTGAAATGTGACAGCAGTTGGTTTAGCATCAATTTCTCAAAGATTTTACTTAATACTGGCAATCGCAAGAATCGAATGATTTTAAAGGGTTATTATAAGAATTGCTGCAATCTTAAACTGGGAATTTAAAATGTTTCATCTGGAATTTTTAACGAAAACTTCTAAAAAGTTGATAGTTTCTCATATAAGTTATGGTTTCTTCAACTGAGGTCGCGCTGTTTGCGTAGAGCCTTATTATATTTAATTTAACGATAATATTCAACTTCTCTTTAAAAGTCCTAAGCTTGTTATTGTTTATTTGTAATACCCGAGTTAGGTATAATCGCAGCGCAACACTGTCGGTGGAATTCATTAAGCTTATGATAATGAATAGGGGCTCGTTGTGTTTTACTGCTCGCGCTAAAACGAGTGTTCACCACCATGTCCGCACCGGTATAATATAAGTAAGATGTTCAATGACGTTGAATTGCATACATTGCTGATTGCAGATTATGTTACGCAAAATTGACTATAGATATTATGACTCCTTGGTAGATTATAAGTATAGGTTATATACAAGTAAGGTATAGTTAGTAATGTATAGTATCCAACCCATGAGACTCGCCTCGTAATAAAACCTTGCGGTAAAAAGTGAAAATGTAATTCAGTTATGTGTTGTCACGTTCTCGATGTAAAAACCCTTGTTTATAGTGAACTGTGTGCCTCCATTCTCCGCAGACCAGAGACTATTCTATCTAAAAGAGACAGTTTTCATTCGCCTCTATACAACATGTTACTGAAACACATGCGTAATACATATGCAGGAATCTATCTGTCAAAATGAACAACTTTGACAGCCTCGGCTCAGATGGTAGTAACTCTGCTTTCTGTGCCGCAGGGCCCGGGTTCGATCCCCGGCCAGTTCAAAACATTTGTGTACATGATACATGTCTGTTTGATCTGTCCCTGTGTTAAAAGCTTATATAAGTATGTATATCAGTCACCTGGTTACCATAGTACAGGCTTCTAGCCTAGTTTGGGACCAGATGACCGTGTGTGGAAGTGGTCCCATATTATATTATTATTGATATATTATAGTTTCAATAAATGTATTGCAAACAATATTTTCGTCTTTCCATTTAAAATGAATCAGCTGATCCCCACAGTTCGCCAGTTATGTGTTTAATTAAGTCCCATGTAATAGGGACCGAGCCTATAGCCATCTACTCGGTACAGTTCCAGGCTGTCATTGAGAAGATTCCTATCTAAAAAATCCCATCACTTTTTACCTGGCCTGGGGATCGAAGTGACCTCAAGATCGGCTGTAGCGCTTGCCAATCGTTACGCCATACCGAGGCAGTGATTACAAACATTAATTCTAATGAGAAATGAAAAGGAATAGGTACGGATGCACGGATACGATAATCGTATGCACTCATCATCATCATCTCAGCCGTAGGACGTCCACTGGTGGACAGGCCTCCCCCATTGAGGGTGCTTATAGACAATACTCGCCACGTCAGTTGGCGCGCGAAGCTCAACGTGTTCACACAGAAGACGCTGCTGCCTCCTCTGGATCTGTACACCCTCAGCCTAAATGCCTAATGCCAAATTCAAAACCTATATAAAATCTACTTTACTAAAGAAAGCTTATTATAAAATCGACCAGTACACAGAGGACAAAGATGCCTGGAAACTTCTGCATAGCCGCCTCGCGGCACCTTCAAAGAAAACTAATGTAAGCAAACCAAATATTGTGAAACAATCTGTTGAAAAAATTAAGCCCTACAAGTTTCTTGTGCGTTCTTCTTGTAGAGGTATCTTTCCGAACGCACGGTAGACTCAGTACTGTTTATCTTCATTGACGTACTATTTGAATAAATCTGTTTGAGTTTGAGTGAGCCGGCTCTTACGGCAACCACGGGAGAGAGGGTGCGGTACTATTTTCTATAGGCGGTACGGTACCGCCACAGTAATGCACTGCATAACCTTGGCGATGGTATATACCTCCTAACGCGTGTTTAGGGTGACTTGTCTGTGGCGTACAACCTCTTGCACTATAGATACCGCTGTGATATGTGACTTGTTCAATTTGTGATGTTGTAGTCATATTATATACTACGGGTGATTCAGCCAGTTTTATATAACTTTTTTTATATCTAATATTGTATAGTCTCTTTAACTGAATTGTAAAGGTATACATATCCTACTAATATCCTACTAATATAAATAATCACAAATCTCAGTACAATGTATAAAGTTATCTAAATAAAACGCTACCGTGTTCTAACTCGACTCCAGCGCCATCTAGCGCTGCTTTTTTGTGTGCATGTTTGTTCCGTTTTCACTCCAAAATTACTGAACTGATTGAGCTGAAATTTGGCATGTAGATAGCTTAGATCCTGGTATAACACATATGGTCCTTTTTTCCGATTTTTCCCTAGGAAACGAAGACTACGCGGGTGAAATCGCGGGGCACAACTAGTTGTATATAGGTAGTTTGTTGTCGAGATTCTCTGTCTGAAACTCTGTGCCCGGTTAATGGCAATAGGCTCGCCCCCTATTACATGGGTCTCAAACTTATCTGGCGCAGTGCGAGTGTGCCTACTATGAGAAGTCGTCTTGGATACCTCTGTTTAACCCTTCGAGGAAAGGGTGTGGTGCTATGTATTGGAACACTAACTCAGTCGATACCGCGCCACTCGTTACAAAATGATATTATTATTAAACGCACCCAATTTTCATAATAACGTTGTTAAGACGTTGCATATCTTAGCAAATAAGATTGTTCGACGTAATGCCACGCCATGTAGGATCTTCAACGTTCATTTATAGTTCAATACTCTCAGAATAAACGTTAACGACAGCATTATACTGCCACGTCTAATGTGTGTGAGGACCCTAACATTCATGTCATACATAGAACCAGAAGTAGCAAACACTAAAAAAACTGTGTCTAACTATTAGACACCATTCTTACAGTTAGATTTATTTAGAGCTATTCTCCTCACTCAGTTTAACTCAAGCCGTCACTGGAAATACAACATAACATATAATCACGCCTTTTTCCCGAATTTTTTCCTCAGTTCCATAGTAGGTTCACCCACATTTTGCCCATTTTGTTATTGGTCCCATGTAATAGGGGGCGAGCCTATTGCCATCTACCGGGCACAGTTCTAGACTCCAAAGAGTTATTGGAGATAATTCCTAATGGAAAAATCTAATATTTAACACTGCTTGACCTGAGGATCGAACCCGGGACCTCATGATCGGCAGTCGAGCTTGCGCCCACTACGCCACCGAGAACTTCAACTATGACATATATATGACACAGTTAAGGCAGAAATACTGATGACTGAAACAAAAACATTACTATGAAATCAACTAAATTGCATTGTATAATATGAAATGAAATATCAAATCGGGTTGGCCATGCGTGTAGTCGTCACGCACACACACATAGTCAAACAGAGCTATTGTTTTCGTAAAGACCTGGGATGACGCTCTCTTGTCATAAATAGGAACTTTTTGGTTCCTAAATATTATTGTCGATCGCATCTGCATGCGTGTTTCGCCTGCTTTATTATAATAATAGGGAATGTTAGTATATTAAATTTAATGTGCAATGTAGGTGCTACGCGAGCTCGTAGCCCCTCTACGCGGTGCTACGACGCGGTGGTGCTACGAGCGACCCTCTACGAACAGTAGCGTGTCAGACCCCGCGAGAGGCGGACGTCTGCCTCTACTATGAAATTTTAATATATTTACGCGATAACGCCAAATAATTCCAAATGAATTAGATTTAAATATTAATGTTAAATTCGTTGCCAAAGTGAATAATCATTGTGATCCCGGTACCTCGTAGATTTCGTGTAGTTTTTAATAGTGAGTTACAATGTTCAAGATGAAAAGGATTTGTCATCTTATATTGAGATTGGTGTTCTTGCTTGACGGTGAGTGTTCATTTACAATTTACTTACAAAAGCTTACAAAATATTTTAAGCAAAGGAGTTAATTCCTATTCAGAGTGATAATAACAATAGATTGTAATAGTGTTGGTGCGATCATCCAGAATGAGTTTGTAGTCCGGTATTAGGAGATGTGACCGCGATGGGACGCCGCGTCGGGGTTAACCTAATGATCTTTTGAAATTTTATTATTAGTTATTTAAAAGCAATTTTTTTTTTAAAGAAAACACAATTTCTATTATATCTATCTATAATGATGTATATATTATATTTATCTTTTAAGGGTATACAAATAACCATTGCAGTCTGAGAATTATTTTCGTTGTAATAATAAAAATGTGGTTCAGAATATGAACTCGTCTGAAAACTAGCAAGATATAAACGTCCTAGTCCTAGATTAATAATCCTAGATTATAGACAGGTCTTCGTGCGCGCCCCTACCAGATACCGCCATACCAGATTACCATGCGGTATCTGGTAGTGTAACAAATTAAAGCTTCAAAATGCGGCAACTTTCAAATTGTAGTGTGCGTAAAACAGTGTTAGATGGATAGGTACGAGTAATAGGTTCACCCCCTATTACATGGGACCAATCACATACTGGCGAAATGTGGGTGTACCTACTATGGAACTGAGTCTTGGGTACACTTCTGGCTATCCTCTTTGAAAAAGGTGTGATCGTATGTTATGTAAAACAATTGTAGAGTGTGTAAAAACAGTTTGGAAGGAGTGCTAGTGTGCGAAAAATATTATGTTTGACCGGCTCAGGTACGGCGATTTCGGCGTAGTTTTAGCTGCCGCATTTGACAAGTATGATAGCGGTATCTAGTCGGAGCATGCGATAATCTGAGTACATAATTATTACCTTCTTATAATGATGGAGGCATCACTTTTGTACCAAATGTTCATGTTGGCCCCAATAAACTAATGTATGTGTACTTGACACAACGTTAACATAACATCACACTCCTCATTGTTTCCCTGAAGGTTAAGGTAGAGGTGTAGTATCAATCTCACAGTACACACACACACGAAGCCTACTAATGTGCACATTGAATCCAAACATCTTCCAATGTCTAGGACTATCCAGTCCTGGATCAGTTCGTAATCCTACTTTCTACTTACACTACCATCTTCCTAATAATATTATAAATGCGAAAGCTTGTGAGGATGGATGGATGGATGTTTATTGTTACTCTTTCACACCAACACTACTGAAAAGATTGGGCTGAAATTCGTTAGTTTAGACCCTGGAATAACATAAAAAGTACTTTTTATCCTGATATTTCTACGGGAACGAAGAAGGGTGAAAGATAAGGGTGAAACCGTGGGGCACAGCTAGTAAAATAATAAATTACAAAAGCATGAATATTGACAGCCACAGCATTATATTAGCTTTTACGATTGAAACGGAATTATTAATGTCTTTAAGAGCAGTGGGCGCCTATAAAAGTTATTTAAGTAAATGTTCCTATTCAATCATATTAAGGTTAATTAAATATTCTCTATGTTTCTCTCATCGGAGCTGCTCTTCTTCTCTTGTGATTCCTGTGATAGATAGAATAGAATAATCATTTGTTTGCTTTAAACATGGTATGACAGTAAAAGTTGTACTGTCAATACTTATTAGAACAGCATGTTAAGCTAAAAATTCAGTACCTAGCATGCAACATTTAATTTTATAATTAAATTAGAGTTTGGGTAGTGCGCGAGCTGCGAGCAGCTCGCGAGATATGCTTTCGTTTGGTTTTGGTGGGTGAATACCAAAAAAAGTTAAAAAAAGAAAAAAAAAATCCAAAATGAGTTGTAAATTTGGCATCAAAACCGCAAAATATCACTGTATAAAAATAATCATCCAAATCGGAGCAACTTTGAAAAGGCCGCCATCTTGAATCCGCCATCTTGGATTTTTTTTTAATTCAATTTGTATTCATCGTCGACCTCGCCAATTTTTGTTTAAGCACCACCTCCCTATCTCTAATAGTCAAGGAATTATAAGGAAGTGAATTTTGGCATCCGCCATTTTGGATTTCAAAATATTACCAAAAACCGTCCCAGGGTTAAAAGCATTTTCGTCTAAGGAAACATACCTCAAAATTTTTATTTTTCAAAAAAAAAGTTGGTAAGTTGGCGGATTGGCGAATGGGCTATCCCAATTACAGAGGGTTCGCGGTGCGCTTCGCAGCAAGCTGCTCGCGTGGGGGGGCACTCGCGGTACGCTCGCAGCTTCGCTGCTCGCGTAGCAGCTCGTGGCCGCCATGTTGATAAAGTGGCCGGATCCAAAAAAACCATTCCTTTGGAATCAGAATCCCCAATAACCCCCGAATCCAAAATTTCATCCAAATCGAAGCAACTGTGGACTTGGCCGCCATCTTGGATTTGAAAAAAAACCGTTCGTCTTTCCCTCCATCATATTTCGCAAGAAACCGGTCACCCATCCCTTTTGCAGCGAGCGTGTCGAGCCTCCAAACGAAGTTTTGTATGGCAGCCATTTTTTTTTTGTACGGTGGCCATTTTTTTCTCGCCCGGTCCATCCCATACCAGGGTCCTATCCAACTTTTGTTTCGGCACCCCCCCTCCAAGTCGCACCGTTTCGGCGGGCAGTCGACCTGTTCCACCGGAACAGCCTCCAGGAGACCTCCCTCCAGTTCTCGAGAGGTACTTTTAAGATTCTCTCTCCAAAGGTACCACGCAACCTCACCCCCGATCGCCCTCCCGGCCTCTAGCCATTACAGTCAAATTTTGTATGGCGGCCATTTTTTTTGTATGGCGGCCATCTTTTTTTTCCATCCCATACCAGGGTCCTGTACAACTTTTGTTCTACGGCGTCACGGAAAATGTGCACCGTTTCGGCGGGCCGTCGACCTGTTCCACGAGAACAGCCCCCCAAACCCCCCCGACAAGTTTTTGGAGGGTCCCCGCAAAATTACTTATGCGACGGTAACATAATATCTACCCCCCGCCCAACCCCCAGACCTGTAGCCCTGATCATAAGCAATTTACGATCAGCTGATCGCGTCGAGCTATATATATAGAGGCACGCTCGCGCCTTCGGCGCGAGCCTGCCTCTAAAAAGGCAGAGTGCCTTTATTGCAATAACACTAAAAAATAGAGCTATCTAATTACTATCTACCCTAACTAAATATACTATACCATAGAACACTTTGACAATCCACTGGCCGACATGTCAGCCTATAGAAAATCCAAGTGCTCTGGACCACTGTCAGATGGCAGCGTATACAAGATACTGGCGGCATTGCCACGTTAAATAGCAATGCTTATTTATACGTTGGGCCAGATAAACGCCAGCATTTTGATCACGAAATAAATAAAAATAAATTCCTTATAAAACCTTAGAAAATAAATCATTCATATCACTAAGTTTTATTATTCATAATAATATTATAACACCGTTCCGACAAGTAGTTTTACAACTGGTTTATGCAAAATTATACAGAAATCAAAGGCGAGTGTTTTCGCTATATTTCAATTTAAAGCTAATTATGAGAGTAAAACCGCGAGCGCGCGCAGAAACTGTTCGTAATTCTGAAATAGAAATAATGTTTTTATCTCTCGTCTCTCTCTCTTTAATATATGATGGTAGGTTATACGGTATGTATATGATTACAACCTGTGTTGTGAGAGGTTGGTGCCATTTTTAGGTTTTTATTAAAAACCTGTGTTAGTTTATAGTCATTGTAGTTTGCTCTCGTCCCCTGGTGGGAACTGACAATCAGTCTTGGTAGGCGGACCGTCTATTTTCTCGGTCAGTCTGAACAGTGTCATATAAATTGTACTGACACTCATATCCGGCTCTTTAGACTAATATCTGTTCCATGATAGGCCAACCGTGGGGTTTGCCGTGGGGTTACCGGCTTTAGAATAGTACCTCACCCTCTCTCCCCGTGGTTGCCGTAAGAGCCGGCTAAGGGCTATAGGATCCAGAGGACGGGCAGCAGCGTCCTCTGCGTAAATCCATCAAACTGCGCTCGCCAACCCGCCTGCCAAGCGTGGCGAGTATTGGCAACAACCCCCCTTATGGGGGAGGCTTATGTTCAGCAGTGGACTTCTAACGGTTGGATGATAGGCCAACGGTGGTGTCTCAATTTCTATGATGTTATCAAAAAGTGTAGTCATACTTAAGGAGTTGTATGTTTACAAGGGATGGAAAGTATGACTGTGATATTGAACGAAGAGTTTTGGCAGGAAATCAAGTGAATGGGGCGTTGCATACCTTTATGAACAGTCAGAAAGTGTCTAAATAGGCACGACTGGCTGTCCATAGAGGGGTACTGATCCCTACACTTGCGTATGGTAGTGAATGTTGGGTCTGGCAGAAGAAGCATGAAAGTAAGATTAATGCTGTGGAGATGAGAAGCCTGAGAAGCATGATTGGAGTGACCTTGATGGACAAAATGAGGAATAATGCGATAAGGGAACGCTGTGGCGTGTTAGAAGATGTAGTGACAAAGAGAGAGAAAGGAATGCTGAGGTGGTTCGGACATGTAGAGAGATGGATGAAAAAAGATAACCAAAAGAAATTTAGGTATAAGGCTAACACTAACCTTGACCATTCACACGAATGGTCAAGTCGGTAGCGGTCTACCTAGGCGTACGAGTACTTTTCATAAACAAAGTTGACGTTGTTCTTAGGAAAGGCCAAGCCAAAAGTACCTTACAACCGACGAGCATGTATGAAAAATGTCATGAAAGTGAATGAAGCGAAAGTTAAATGTCAGCATCGTAGCAAGTGGAGGGAAATAGTCTCTGCCTACCCCACCGGGAACAAGGGGTGACTGACTGTTTTTATGAATAACTAACAAAAGAATAATTTGCAAGATTCACGAAGCATTTCGACTTCCTATATACTATTAGGTAGTACTCGGTAAATAATAATTATTTTCAAATTTTTGTTGGTATCATTTTCATGTCACCCGACCCGAGCGAATAAGCAACTATTTCTAACCGGAAATCTAATTCTCATGTAACTTTTTATTTGGTGATGTGTGTAGTATGTAGTGAGTAGTGTGTAGAAGAGCAGAGGCGACGGAGCGAGTCATTTGCGAGTCCGGTCTCATTAGTGTCGGTGTCGGTCTGTGTCCACTTGTCCACACCGCCGCGCCGCGCCGCCGTGTACTATGATCATACACCATTCAACTTAAAGACGATGCTTTAGAGGGATGTGATATGCAGTGACACTGCATAACCACTGGCCCAGCTGTCCTTTTTCATTTCGAACTATTTCATGTTACATGTTGACTTCTAAAAGCTAGCCGAGTTCGCATCGCGCCCAGTATGGATTTGGCGATTTTGTGTTGTTTATGCTGAAAACATGGGATAAGACCAGGAAGAAGAAAACTGAAATTCATTCTGGATGAGATCGCTCTGAGCGATTTCTAGCCAGTTTCTAGTTTTAAGTTTTTTTCTGTATTATTGTGGTACCGATAAAGAGTTATGATTCATTCATTCATTCATGAAAGAAGAGTCTTGTAGGTTGAGTTGTCTGTGGGTGTGATCCACTTTCGAGCTGTTTATTTATTGGATATCCCCACACGTCGGCGGATATAATAAGATACTCTATATTATATTCTCTCCCGGGATCACGCCGCTGATGAAACTTACTTTGTTAGCTTCGACTCGCAGTTCGAAACGATTCTTATCCTGTACTTCATTGCTACCTGTTATTACAAGTCAATTCATCTCGAGGATAATTTATTCATAATCGACGCACAAATATAGGCTGTATCGTAACGGAATATTTTTAATAAATCTTTTTTTACAATACAGGTATATAATGTTATGCAAGCGTTTTTCTAAACGAAACAAAATCATAATAAACTAAGGATCAGTAGAGTTTATTATGCCTACTCATGGCCAACTTAATAATTAAGATATTTCAAAATTGATTATAATCATTAGGAACATCCATAAAGCATATGACATCTGCTCTGAGTATAAACTAACAAAACAAATTAATAATAATTTGTCTGATTCTGATGGCATGGTCAATAGGCATATCGTTCAATAATCGTTCATAAATTTAGTTAATTTAATGCACAAAATTAAATTGAGTGTGATATTTAATTAGAGATGGAGAAATTGATATTCAAGCATGATCTATTAGGCCATTGGCGACACACTGCCCGCACCCGCATGTTGGAGGAATGTCTGAATTATCATCGTATGGCCTTTGTGTACCCCTTTAGAACACTTTATACCTCTATCGGCAATAAAATCTTGTCACTTAATAAATAATTTGATTATAAATGTCTGGTGCTATTTATCGAACATATCATTAAAGTAACTAACAGATGTAGCCACGGCGAGATTAGTGTACTTTGCATATTTCCATAGCTTGATGTCTTATGGGATTCTGTTGTGGGGGTCAGCTGCAGATATAGAAACTATCTTTATACTACAAAAACGTGCGATTCGTGCCATCTATGAGATGCGTCCATGCGAATCCCTGAGGGAATTATTTAAAGAAATAAACATACTGACCCTACCATCCTTATACATTTATGAGAACATCATGTATGTGCGTAAAAATTTACATAAATTAAAATTAAATAGTGACCTTCATAATTTTAATACTAGGAATAAAGACAAAATAGCTGTACCTAGCTTTAGATTATCTAAAACAAATAAAAAGACATTCTTAGGAAATAGTGTACGTTTCTATAATAAAATCCCAAAAGAGATAACTGGGCTCTCAGAGGGTAAATTCAAAACCTATATAAAATCTACTTTACTTAAGAAGGCTTATTATAAAGTCAACCAGTACATAGAGGACAAAGATGCCTGGAAACTTCTGCATAGCCGCCTCGCGGCACCTTCAAAGAAAACGAATGTAACTAAACCAAATATTGTGAAACTATCTGTTGAAAAAATTAAGCCCTACAAGTTTCTTGTGCGTTCTTCTTGTAGAGGTATCTTTCCGAACGCACGGTAGACTCAGTACTGTATCTTCATTGACGTACAAAAGTGTCAGATTATGACCTATTTGAATAAATCTGTTTGAGTTTGAGTTTGAGTTTAAATTCAAATAATGTTCTGTTAAAAGCATAGGCCTTGACATAGAGTAAATAAATCATCAAACGTCGTGTTGTGTCGATATCATGAATCGCTCTACACATGGCGCTGGCTCCCGCGGGACTCCTCTCCACTCGACACTACACTAGTAGGTACACGGTCGCTACATGTTTACGAGCGCTCGCTGACGACACACGTACTGATCGGTAATAATATGGCGACCAACGTGGGACTACTGTGTATAGATAAAATCGCGGCACTACATAATACGTACGTGATGTCGTATCTGAAGCTTAAACTTAGATGAAAAAATACATTATAATTTATTTCTGTGCACGGGTTAATATAGTTCTATAATAAAAGAATATTTGTGGCGCCGAAAATGGGGCAAGCTTTTTATATTTGGTTTTATGATAGTGAGTGGCAAGACGAGCAAATCAGGTGCCTGATAATAAGCATCATGATTGTCCATATCAGACACAGTGCCACCTAGTGTTTTAAAATTTTAAAATTCTCAGCGGCACTGCACTGCGCCTGTCACCCTGAGATATTAGTTGTTGAAAATCGTCAAGCCTGTCGACAAATCTGTCTGTTTACGGATGAGCAACAATGTTATACGACAGGCGCTCCGTGAGCACATGCACTAGCGTGTTGAATGTCCGAGTCACATCTAACATGCATCTAACGGCAACTAAAATATTTTTGGTATTAATCAGTTGATCATGGAAAAACCCCTCTTATGAAGGAGTCCTATGTCCAGCAGTGGACTTCCTACGGCTGAGATGATGATGATGATCGTGTTTCTTATTTTGAAGAAAAAACCTGATTGAAGTACCAATGGAAAACGAGAGATGAATTTGCGCTAAATTATCTTAAGCGTAAATTCATGACTGCACAAAATAGAAGAGTTCATATTCTCGTAATTTTGAAAGCGTTTAGTGAATGATTGCATATAAAACCCTTCCCTTACAAAAGACTCAGCTCGGCGATGCGGCGGCGGAGGTGATTGTAGCCGGCACGGGGTCATTACCGCGTTATCTCGGAGCTCGACCGGCCCCGCCTCGAGACATCAGCCCCTTACAGAAACTTACAAGATTACACCCTAATGTGCCGACAAATACAGAGGCTGCACAAAATAAAAAGTTGGGATTGAAATTTCCCTTTTCAGGGGACGGACGGTTAGTGCGTGCGAAGGGCCGCGCCGCGTCGCAGCTTCGTAACCTTTTGTCTTTCTATGGTTTACACTGAAAACGCTTTCAGGATCTTTTATACATTGAATTTTTTGCGTCTATTTCTGAGGACTAAACATTTTTTTAGTTACAGTATCTACAGTTTAGATGTAGTGTAAACAAGGGTAAATGATTACTTTAGGCAATTTATTCTTCTTGTGGTCACCACAATCGCCTTTATAAGCTTCAAGTTATCCTTTACCGATGTTCTGTGTAACGAAGCCAGTCGGCTAATCCTCGGGTGTGATGCGGCGGCGCTCGGATGCATCGCAACAGATAGAATGTTTACAGCAATAACACGGTCGACACCGCCGACAACGCGGTACAAGCCGACAGAATACAAATCGTGTGCTTACAGTATGAGACTCGCTTTGACGATGATCCTCACGACGGGCCGCACTTCAACTAACGCGGTTCAAAGAGAATCTAAACAAGGCTTACACAACGTTGCAATTCATACGTTTCATGCAACCGCTACTAGTCATCCAATTCAATTTTGTAGTGGTAGGCCTCTTTTGCAGGGGGCTGGCTGGGGAAGTACCACACCTTTGCCAGTTATTCATCCGTCAAGCAGTAATGTACAAACATTATTGTGTTCCGGTCTGAAGGGCATTGTTACCAGCGATAGATAGTAGATCAGCACAGTGGAAATCTCGTTAAAACATTCATGCACGTCACTAATTAGATGACGAGGAATTTGGCTATAATTTCAAGCGTCAACATGCGATTCGTCTAGAGGCCGTCTTTCAGTCAACACCCTACCAAGGTCGCGATGAGATTAAATCAGCGACACTGACCGGCAAACGCTCGTGAAAGAACTATTAATCATAATGGTGAACGAGACCATGATAGGTGGACGACCCTGCTGCTCCCACTCTACTGTACTTCGTGATACTTTATTGCGCCGTTTAGATGAAATTGGCCGCAAGACAGATATTATATTCGAACCAAACCAAAGCTTTTACTGTATAGCTACTACTAGGTAAACTACACCCGGCAGGGTCTCGGGCCTAGGCACGACGGCAGCCTGTGGCCGCAGTATTTCTCACACTCGTTATAAGCGTCCTGCAGGAGGACCACCTGTAGTAGTTGAAGCATTGAATCGTGTCCAGTACATGTGTGACCTTCTCAGCACCAACGACGGAACTATCTGAAAAAAAGCTTCACTTTCCTCAAGATGTTTCTTGAGCTCCTAGGAGCTTATAGGAAGTCCACACTCCCACTCCACGCCAAGAAACAGTACAAGAAGTTGTGCGAACGTTCGCAAGCGGAACTCTCAGTTTATCAGCATCCAACTCTTTCGTCGTCGCGCCCTAAGGAGTATATTTGACGCTTTGGTCAAAACTCACCCAACTTCCACCATAGTTGGTAAGGTGTACGCTCTCCCCTAAAGGAGGAAGAGGATATAAGCCACATTACAGATTACAAATGCCACGACCTCATCGTGATCCCCGTACTTGCAGACTTCTCCCGATGAGCGTCATCGAGCGGTCGCTGGCCTGAGACTACCTGCACGTCCACAATGACTCCTTCCATTCTTTAGCCGCAATAATATCGGGCTTCCTTATACCTAATGTCGTTTAAATTATAGGTTCCTCCTCTACGGCACAACCCCGGTATACAAGCTCAGCACACAACATTCCTGCCACCTTATTATGTCTCTACACCCTGCCACCGTGTGTAGATCGCACTGCTGTATTGTGTTTGCTGTTGTCTATATTTCTGTATAATCAGGTCCGGTATGCTTGACCGGAATAATGGGACCACCAGACCACCATCCTTGATTGCGGCATGGAAGTAAGCCGAAGGCAGTAGTCACATCCCCAAGCAATCTCAGCCACAGACGAGCAGCCGCTCTTAACTAAACGTCTAGCACTCTTGACCGCTAGTCCGATACATTACCCAACACAAGCCTAGCGTGGAATTGAGCTCTTAAAATTTCTAACCACTGCTGGGGCTTGAGAGGCGTTCTCTTGATGTTATCAAGAGCTATTTTTATATCATGCTCAATTATCACCGAACCAGGTGATTGGAAACCAACTCCCAAATAACGCCATCGTTCCACACAAGCGACCTGTCTCAACCACCTCCGACCAATTTTAAATGTCCGAGTCGTGAGGTAGTGTACATTCGTATGCATCGTCTGGGGAATTCTCTAATCATTGAAAGAATCGAGCTTTTCGAATGGTTTAGTTTCAAACCCACCATCTGACCAATCCTATTCACACTGTCAATGGCATTTTGCATACCCACCTTCGATCCTGATAACAGGACTAGGTCGCGGCATATGCTAAGGCCGGGACACGCTCCAATTCTAGCCTATACCAACATCCTGTGGGAAGTTGGCGAGCACCAAGTCCAACACCATGTTTATTAAGATTGGTGACAGAAGGTCACCCTGGCGAACACCCCGCCCTATTACGACAGGCTCACTAATGTCGTTAATCATAGCTAAGGTGGTAGTAGCTGATTCGTAAAATTTAGCGATGTAGTCACAGAACGCTTGCGGTAGGCCTCTCGCCCTCAGCATCTCTAACAGCGCTGCATGCGACACTGTGTCGAAGGCCCTAGAAAAGTCAAGTGCTACCACATGACACTCCCGCAACTGTTTCCTACAGTCCCCCAAGACCGCGTCAAGCACTGCCAAATTCTCCAAAATGCCATCCGTGCAGACGAAACCACGCTGACGCGTATCCGGGGGACTGCATGCAAGTTATCTCCGCGCCAAAATCGTATGAAATTGCCTGTTCGGAATGGACGTAATAGAAATTGGCCAATAGGCTGGGTTGTCCCGGCTCATCAATCTTTGGCACGAAAACCGTTCTGCACTGCCGTGACCTCTCCGGTACCTCGCCCTCGGTTAACCATTTCGAAAGAATTTCCGCTCTAATCTCTACCGCAACGCTATTCCACTCATCCAGCCGAATACTATCCGGTTCAGGAGCGGAGTGTAAATCAATCTGTGTCACCTTTACCTCCTTCGACGACACAGGCAACATGAAAGATGAGAAATCGCAGCTTCCTCCATACCGCTCATCTGGTACCGCTCCGGTGTAGGCCCAGAAGCGTCGGACACTTCCTCCAAGACCGGTCTACAATAGGATTCCAAGTCCTATCGGCTGTGCCGAACATTCCTACATCAACTGTCAATTATCTCCTCTGCTGCACGATTCTGAGACTTTTTGAATAGCTGTTGTACACGAGCGTACTCTGCTCTCCTCCTTTGCCTAGAATTTAAGGCAGCCATTCTAGCTGAGCGATCGCCGCTCCTCCCTTCACCAGTCCGAGCCAGGATGCGGTTCCTTAGTTGGCTTGCGGTGGCCACGGAAAGCAACCCCCGCATCACCTTCTCCAATTCCGCACACCAAGCAGCGGACAACACCGGCTCCTCGGTCAACATCGGCTGAGGCACCTCACCCGGCAAAACCATATCCCCATCCACCACAATACTAGTGGGTTCTGCCAAATCCCTATTATCTACCGGCACCTCAGCAGTGTGCTCTTAAGTCTCAAGTTTGGTGAAGAACTCCCTCATAAGGGCCTTGTAGGCAACGGATCGCCGATGGCCCTTTACTGACTCAAGGGTTCTATCTATGTTAGGTAGCTCCCGTAATAGGTCTACATTTGTGCGTCTCCCACCAGCATACAGCAAACGAGCCTCGATACGGGCCAGTAAGGTATTCTGCTCCGGACACCATCTTCGCTTGACCTGAGGTTGAGCTGCCTCATCGTTGGCCTGAACTGAGTGCGCGCGTCTCTTATGGACGCCTAACCTAGTTTTTGTTGTAAATCTCCTTGGACAAATCGGACAATACCAATCCCCTTCAAACTCAAACTCAAACTCAAACTCAAACAGATTTATTCAAATAGGTCATAATCTGACACTTTTGTACGTCAATGAAGATACAGTACTGAGTCTACCGTGCGTTCGGAAAGATACCTCTACAAGAAGAACGCACAAGAAACTTGTAGGGCTTAATTTTTTCAACAGATAGTTTCACAATATTTGGTTTGGTTACATTCGTTTTCTTTGAAGGTGCCGCGAGGCGGCTATGCAGAAGTTTCCAGGCATCTTTGTCCTCTATGTACTGGTTGACTTTATAATAAGCCTTCTTAAGTAAAGTAGATTTTATATAGGTTTTGAATTTACCCTCTGAGAGCCCAGTTATCTCTTTTGGGATTTTATTATAGAAACGTACACTATTTCCTAAGAATGTCTTTTTATTTGTTTTAGATAATCTAAAGCTAGGTACAGCTATTTTGTCTTTATTCCTAGTATTAAAATTATGAAGGTCACTATTTAATTTTAATTTATGTAAATTTTTACGCACATACATGATGTTCTCATAAATGTATAAGGATGGTAGGGTCAGTATGTTTATTTCTTTAAATAATTCCCTCAGGGATTCGCGTGGACGCATCTCATAGATGGCACGAATCGCACGTTTTTGTAGTATAAAGATAGTTTCCATATCTGCAGCTGACCCCCACAACAGAATCCCATAAGACATCAAGCTATGGAAATATGCAAAGTACACTAATCTCGCCGTGGCTACATCTGTTAGTTGCCTAATTTTATAAACCGCGTAAGCTGCAGAGCTTAGTTTCCCTGAGAGCTCGGTGATATGAGTGCTCCATTGCAGTTTAGAGTCTATATTTATGCCAAGGAACAAAGTTGCATTGTCAATATTGAGTCTTTCACCGTCAAGAACTATGATTGTTCCTATACTTCTGACGTTAGGCAACGAAAATTTCAAACATTTAGTCTTTTTCGCATTCAATAACAGATTGTTTGCTGTGAACCATCTGGATATACTTGCTAAAGTATTATTAACATGTACTAGTGAAGTATCCTTCCTATCAACTTTAAAAATCAATGACGTATCATCGGCAAATAGAACTATATCTGCTAGACCGTGGACCATGTAAGGCAAATCGTTAATATATGCCAAAAACAGGAAAGGACCCAAAATAGATCCCTGTGGGACTCCCATCTTGACAGGAGAACTAGCAGATGTGATACCATTGACGCTAACCTTCTGCTGCCTACTAGACAAGTATGATTCCACCAGGTTCAGGGCATTCCCATGAATTCCATATACTTCTAACTTGCGCAGTAACGTGCAGTGTTCTACACAGTCGAATGCTTTGGAAAGGTCACAAAACACTCCAATGGGATCCTGTGAACTCTCCCAAGCCTCCAAGACAAGAGTCATGAGATGACAGCCTGCATCGGTTGTTGATCTGCATTTGGTGAAACCATACTGGTTTGAATGCAATATTCTATTTCTATTGAAATGTGACAGCAGTTGGTTTAGCATCAATTTCTCAAAGATTTTACTTAATACTGGCAAAACAGAGATTGGCCTATAGTTTGAGGGATCTGTCTTACTTCCCGATTTAAAGATAGGAGTGATTTTACTTATTTTCATTAGTTCTGGAAACGTGCCTTTATCTATGCATAGGTTAAATAAGTCTGCTAAGTAAGGAGCAATTGTGTTTATTATAGAATCTAGCATTTTTACAGATAGACCCCATAGATCTTCAGTAGCTTTAACATTTAAACTCTTGTACGTCTTTTTGATATCAATTAATGAGATGTGTTCAAACGAAAATTCAGGTATGGTGCGTTGGAAGTTTTCTTTAAGAAAAGCCTCCGCCAAGTCTGGGGATGAATCAAGTGACTTGGTCGCGTTCAGGGCTATGTTAGAGAAGAAATCGACAAAAATATTAGCGACTTCCTCAACATTTGTAATGTGTTCATTATTAATTAATAATTTA
Source organism: Hemistola chrysoprasaria (assembly GCA_947063395.1). Lineage (NCBI taxonomy): Eukaryota > Metazoa > Arthropoda > Insecta > Lepidoptera > Geometridae > Hemistola > Hemistola chrysoprasaria. Next base: position 151,230 of record OX346732.1, read on the forward strand.
TATTCAGAATCTCTACATTTATCTTTACCTGTTTCTACGTTGATTGTTTTCCAAACCGTCTTAATTTTATTACTTGATTTGCGAATTTTGTCTCTAATATTTATGGCTTTTGCTTGGATGCACACAGCTTTAAAAAATTTTGAATAACATTTAACATACTCATGAAATGATTCTGAATTGGAATGGGCTTTATCCCTATATAACTCATACATATTATCTCTACTTTTCCTGATACCCTTGGTAGCCCAATCACTAAATTCTAGTTTCCCATTCGAGTGTAATTTCTTTTTGGGACATATCTCATTGAACTCCTTACTTATTACAGAAAATATGTTTTCATAATTGAAATTAGGGTCTTCCTCAGAGACAGCGACATTTAGTTTTGATTCTATATTATTCCTAAGCTTTTCGAGTTTATATGTTGTTAGGGGCCTATGTTCAATTGTTGGTTTTTCTTTTGATTTTTCACTTATAAATTCTAGTGAGAGACCCTTGTGGTCAGACCTAACTCCACCCGTTATTGATAACTTCCTACTTTCGAAATTGGTAAAGATATTATCAATACAGGTCGATGAGGTAACTGTAACTCTTGTGGGCTCAGAGAATAGGTAACTCAAACCGAAGGACTTAAATAAACTAGTCAAATTAGTCTTATCTGGAGAATCTGACAAAATATCAATGTTAAAGTCACCGCATACAAGTACATGTTTATTACTTTTACAAATTTTGTTTAGAATTATTTCCATAGAGGACATAAAAGAAGTGAGATTCGAGTTCGGCGGCCTATATACACATAAGATTATGTGCCTTTTTACTTCTACACAAGCCACCTCGCAAGTTCGTTCCACAGAACAGCTGACAATATCATTTCGCTCTTTATATTTAATTGATTTTCTTAAAAGTATAATCGAGCCACCTCCTTCAGCAGATGTTCTGTTGAACTTACTGGCCACCTGAAAATTATTAACATTAAATGACATTTTATCATTTTTTAACCAAGTTTCACAGAAACATAAAATATCATAATTATATTTATCTACAAGTAATTCAATGTCGTTAATTTTGCCAGAGAAGCGGTTTATATTTTGATAGAATAAAGATAATGTACAAGTACCACTCTCTGTTGTCTTAGTCTTAGTTCAGCATAAGGACCTGCAGGCTGTCCAGCACGAGTGTGCGAGACCGAATTTCGAAGTAACTGGAGACGCCCCCTACGGGTGGATGGCCATTGACGTTTCTCTTTCGTTTAAACTATGGATTGTTCATTAGGGGCCGTAGACCCACAAACCAAATTGCGCCCTCGACTTATTGTAGTGACCCCTTCGAAGCAAGCCGAGGGCTTAGCAAACAAAGTTCTCCCTATAGCTTTGGCAAAACTCACCCAACTTCCACCATAGTTGGTAAGGTGTACGCACTGCCCTAAGAACGGAAGAGGGTACAAGCCACACAGATGCCACAGTTCCATCCTGTCAATATAGCTGTGATGCCTATGGGAAATACGTAAATGCCTCCTAATAACATGAAAAGATAACGTCCTTACGAGACAATATTCGGATCACCCCAGTAAATACCAACATCCGTTTAGATCTGGACTTTATGGACCTCAAAGTGTGTTCGAAATGTCGACGTTCAAATGTGTCCTGCAGTTCACACTATGACGCGCAGTTAACTGCGTTCTTCATCGACCCGCGAGCCAAGTGATCCACCGTTCAGGGTAATAGTTTTTTATATAACAATATAACCCTGTTAAAAAATTAAAAAGAAAATTATCTTAGACGATTTGTTCCGGTCTAGTACCAAAATTCTAAAACCGCGATGATAATAGTTTTTACATCTCTCATATTCGGTAAGTAGGTCCTTATTACCCCCAAATGGGGCTTGTAAGTGACCAATTAGCGCTCTAGGGTAATAATGTAGCTAGAAAAGCCCTAGGGCGGTAAGTAATTAAAAAGAAACTTCACTCTTTCAAAAAGTTTGCGTACATCTAACCATCATACTGGCAATAGACATCATGCATTCAGGCCAATGACAAAAGAGGTCGCTTCGCTATTCCTTGTCTTCGTATGAGTATAATAGTCATCAATTTTAAATATCGAACTACGAAGCTCAATTTCGTTCTTGAAAAAAATAATTTAAAAAAGAGATGAAAAAAGGCGGGAATAGAAAACTTTTACTTTAAAATGTTTTATTCTTGTAATGCCGGTGTTTTTCTACTTACCTCACAATCGAGATGTAAAGCAGAGTAGTTAGCTCGGGTGTAAGCATCAATTGCACCCTCGAAGTATAGGCGCCCTCGCTGCGCTCGTGCGCCTAAATATCTCGGGCTGCAATTGATGCCTTACAGCCCTTGGCTACTAATCTACTATTAACGCTCGTTTGTTTATATTCCAAACGAGTACCGATTTTTAAAATGTTCGATAGAACGCGCGCGATATACACGAATTTCTAAACCGAGTTAAGGACATCTAAGGTCTTGTTCACACTGCGAATTTGAGCTGCCGCGACAGGCGGTTTTGCGTTTGCAGCGCCGAAGCTACGCGTTTTGGCGACTCCCTGCGTTCGGAAGCCTGCAGCGGCGATCGGCGTTTTTGCGTCTGCTGCGCCGCAGCTGTGCGGTGGGCGTTTTGGCGACTTCCTTGCGTTTGGAAGCCTGCAGCGGCGATCGGCGTTTTTGCAGCTAAGCAGCTAGCTGCCGCAGCTAACGGTCGCCGTGCAGTGTGCGGGGTGCAGCGTTTGTCGCGGCATCTAGCAGCTGAAAAGCAGCTAAGCACCGAAATGACGAAAATATGTAGCAGGCTAGAGTCTCGTTCGTTACCGGAATTAACCAGTCAAATCGCTCCACCAACTAAGAACGGCACTACCACCCACCGAATCAAGAAAGAGCTGTTAATCTGTCAATCCTTCCGGTGTCCGGGCCTGGTGAGATTTCCCGTGTTGAGTCAAATTAAGCCGCAGGCTCCACTCCTGGTGGTGCCCTTCCGTCAATTCCTTTAAGTTTCAGCTTTGCAACCATACTCCCCCCAGAGTCCAAAATCTTTGGTTTCCCGGAAGCTGCCCGCCGAGCCATTGTAGTAACGTCGGCGGATCGCTAGATGACATATTTACGGTTAGAACTAGGGCGGTATCTAATCGCCTTCGAACCTCTAACTTTCGTTCTTGATTGATGAAAACACCTTTGGCAAATGCTTTCGCTGATGTTCGTCTTGCGACGATCCAAGAATTTCTCCTCTAACGTCGCAATACGAATGCCCAGTTATCTGTATCTGTTATATGACATTTCCGAAGTGCTATATTTATTATTTATTTATTTATTCAAATTATGTAAATGTACATCATTTTTAGGGTTCTGTACCTCAAAAGGAAAAAGTAACCTTTATAGGATCACTTTTTTGTCCGTCTGTTTGTCTGTCTGTCCGTCAAGACACTTTTTACTGACACTTTATGGGAACGCGTGGAGGTATCAAGTTGAAATTGATATCAACTACTAAGATCTGTGGTCCCTGTGACTGTAAGACAATTATACTTCTCAGTTAACGCAATCAAAAGTTATGGCCATTTTACTACATATTTCCATACTTTGCGCAAGGAACTAATAGATGGCGCTGTATGTTCTTGGTATCTAGGTATGAAACCCTACACTATGCATACATACGTTTGCCTTAACAATTTATTCTGGTTATTATTACTTTAATCAGGCATAGCATGTACTATGCCTTGCATAATTTAGGGCCAGGATACCGAGCGTAGACACTATGTACATTATGAAAATTACAAGTAGATTTTATAGTAACACTACAAATGCGAGTTAAGTAATATTTCCAAATACCGAGTAGCAGCGTGAATAGGTAAGTAAGTACCAGTAATGACATACAAGTAGATCCGAATGTATGTATCTGTGGAGATCTGGTTTACGATGTCATAAGGGATGTTCTCAGCCGCCGGCTCTCGGCGCGAGCTCACATCGAGCCGCGGCGGGTCGGGTTGTTCAGGGGGAGGGAGGGACCACTTATTGTTTGTTTATTGAAGAGGGTAACACATAAATGCGCGTGTTTATTTTATTACTTAACTTAGTATCCGAATTGAACTTGAAAGGATTCGGATTAGGAATACTTTATTCGTAATTAATTATTGAACACATTAGCTTCGGAGTCGACATTGTGACCTTGGATCTGTGTACGTCTTATTGTCATCATAGGAAGATCACGCCGACTTTTGTTATAAGTATTGAATTCTAACCAAATTATTTCATATCAAAGTTAAAACCCTTTGATAAATTAAAAACATTTGTTACATACATACAGTCAAACCTTGTTCCTGATCTGCTTACACTTGCTACGATCCTGACATAGGGCTTTCGCTTCTTAGACTCATGACATTTTTCATCAGAATATTTAGTTTTTAGTAGTTAGCGATTTATAGTGTCAAAAACAACATGCACAGTAAGGGCGACAAATGTTGGTACAACGCCGCTCCTCGAGATATTACCTCGCTGAACGCTGGAACAAGAGAGCCTCTCTTGTTCCTTCCTTCTTGTAATTATGCGGGCGGGAGGGCAGTGCACTGTGCATGTTGTTTATGACACTAAAAATCGGAACTTGTAGCATTTCCGGGTAGGTTGACCGTGACTATGGTGTCCCAGGGTTGTCAAGTACCACAACGCTTTCAAAAAAATAAATTATAACTAACCCTTAAGGCTACCGCAGAGTCTCGGACCCACACAGAATGCCTCCGGCCTTGTAATTGGCATGAGACTGATTCAGTCAATCAGGTAGGTTCGTGGTGTGGCTTAGGGGATAGTAGTAAGAGAATTTAGTAAGTCTCTGGGCGCCACATACTACTATCGCCTTTGAAGATTCCAGTGGTAAGGAAAGAATATAATATGTTAGTGGAACAGTTATTATTAGAAATAGTTAATGTAGATAAACTGTCTGTTTACATCACATCGACGTCCTTATTATAATTTGATGAACGAATGTAACAATAGTATTTCTATATCCTATACATGGACACTAATAGGACACTGGTCGTCTTTCTGGATGGCTAGTTATAACTAGGTATATACTATGCCGATGCAAGTTTATAGAATGAGGTATGAACTAGCTGACTTTTTTTTTATATTAACATCATTTAATTTAACAGTTGGTCCTCCATATATGATTTAATAGGATTTAAGTTGTGTAATCTGAGTATTTTTATAGAGTATCAATAGTTAATACATAATTACAAGATAAGACATTCCTCTTCTCGAAGTAGGCATACTTGCAAAGGTAATAAAAGAAACGGTTACTTGAGTATCCAGGGTTAGGGTGAAAATTTCCGAAGTGTTTAAGAGCCACTCCGAAGACAGCGTCAATGAGAGACTCCTCATTGTCCAAAAATAAGCCCCTACCAAGACGGCTGCAAGAATTTTATGTCCGGAAACAGCTCAAATTCCAGACTGTATAATGAATCCCATTAAGTAACCACCAAAACTAAACACCCTGAAAGCAGATTAAAATTAACCCATTTAAAAGAGAAAATTAACAGAGAACCGCGTGACATTCCACACCGCGAACATATACCTACAGTGCTTGGGACACGGGTGTCAAGGCAAAATTATGGATCGGATCAACAGCTCTTCGCCTGAGCGTTTCTGACTTCAACCTACAGGAAAGAAAACCACTTTCATGAGATACTCATATCGCAATATGAAGACAGCTTTAGGAGCTAATCGGGGAACGCCGTAAGATGGCGGCCACCAGCCCTAGGGTTGAAAACAGTATTATACTGTTTTACACTGCATTATAATTTTACTGTCGAAAAAAAGTATGAAAAATACTGTTTTCAGCGTCACATCATTTTTAGCGCCGAGGTGTTTTCTTCTGTAAAGAATGCATAGTGGCGGGCTGACAGAAATAGAGCTTCTATAAATTTAATAAAGAAATAGCTGCTCATTTACTTTCATTTTTGATTTAACTTCTATTGAGGCACCAAGAGCACCAAGAAATGTTTATTTAAAAATGTAATTACATTAAAAACATAATATAAATTATACTTACTGTAAATTTTTCTAAAATACTTTAATTTTTCTTCTGCGACCTCAATACACTGTATTTCTTGCAAAAAAAGTTGGCAACCCTAACTGGCCCTTGAAACTTACCTACATCCCCCTCATGTCGCCTCACCCTCGACCAGATCTGACGACACGACACATTTGGTTAATTAATACAACGCATCTGATAAGAATATCCACCGGTCCAACACCAGTGTGCTGGCCGGCGGAAAACCTCATTTCTCTGTCTGGTGTGCACTCATAGTCAGCAATCTCCATCCGCTTCTTTTTTTTTTTTTTTTTATATAAAATAGGCTTACGTTTGACCTCAATCTCGCTTGATGGAAGGCGAAGATGAGGCCTAAGATGGTACATGTTTGCCTAGAAGGTGTCTGTTCACTTTGGCCTTAAAGATGTCCAGATTATAGCGTTCCGGAAATACCGACCTCGGCAGAGAGTTCCACTCCTTAGCCGTCCGCATAATGAAGGATGAAGCAAATCGCTTCGTGCGTAATGGAGGAATGTCTACAACATAAGGGTGAAACTGCTCGCCGCGCCTAGTCGTTCGGTGATGGAAAGGGGAAGGGGGTATCAGGTTATGAAAAACCTCCGCACACTCACCGAAATGTAACCGATAAAAAACCGAGAGGCAGGCCACTCGTCTACGGTGTTCGAGGCTCAGAAGATTTGCCTCCACGAGTGAGTCACTGCCTATGATCCTCTTCGCTCGGCGCTCCAACGAGTCCAAAGCATCCAGCTGATATCTGGCAGACCCATCCCAGAGATGGGAACAGTACTCCACGCAAGAGCGAACTTGAGCTTTGTAAAGGTCAATCACGGAGTTTTGGCGGGAGACCGAAGAATACAGTTTGGCTCCCGTATCTTTATCAATTATCGGTGCATTTTCGAGTGTTTAACGTGTAATAATGGTGGAATATTACGTGTTGAGTGTTTTCGAAGATGAATTGTGTATCTTAGAAAACACTCAACACGTCTTGGCAAGTGATGCGAGAGTTGAAATGTGATTTTTCGTGTTCCCGCCAAAATTCCGCGCAGCTTCTTGTAAAGACCACCACTTTACTAAAGCTGTGACTTGACTGGGCTTTCCCTGACTCTGAATTCAGACTAATTGACCATATTAACTTGAAAATTTATATAACTTGACACTGGCAATACATTCGTGTGGGTCCGTAAAAGCAGAAAAAAAAAAGATTCAACCACAATGACAGATGACACTTGGCGGTGACAATAAGATATGAGATATCTACATTTATGTCAAATTGACGCATTTACAATTTACGTGAGATAAACTATGTTGATATGATATGACCACAGATCACTATAATTAGTACTACGTACAGATGCGACAGTGGAACGGCGCCGGAAAGTTTTGCAATATGTGCGTTTGTCGCTGTTGTCGCACATCTACTTTTTTTTTTTTTTCTAACTCCATAGAGTTCTTAATCTCCTTCGGTGGAGTTTTGCACATTTTATGAATGGCATTGACATTTTATAATTCATTGCAATGTGACAACTAGTGATGTGAAAATATTACACTAGGTATCGACTAAATTAGTGATGTCCCTTTTATCGATACATAATTAGTGACGTCACTCTTTTGGTCCTGTATTACTTGAAAACTTAATTTTAAAGTAAAAAATAAAACAAACATACATAGATCGAACGGATAAGTATGGAGTTCCGGCTACAGTTAAACAGTTAACAGTAACTGAATTAGAGGTCCTAAAAGTTGTAGCCGTCATGACTTGCTGACCATCTGTATTTCCCTATGACTGAAATAAAATTAGCTTTTTTACTATTTAAAAGAGTTTAATCACTTATAATCCAAATAAATCTTACTATAATAAATAATATTATAAACATAACATACATTCACGCCTTTTTTTCCTGAAGGGGTAGGCAGAGGTGTACCCAGGACTCAGTCCCATAGTAGATAAATAAATTATAATAATATTATGTATAATATTATAAACTTTGTTTTTTTTGTTTGTAACGAATAGGCTCCGAAACTTCTGGACGATTTAAAAAAAACTTTCACTTATAAACAGCTCAATTCGGTGTGAGTGATATAGGCTATATGAGATTTTGAAAAAAATAGGGATCCGTAAGGTAACTGCAATATGGTGAACCAAGGTGTCACATTATTACCAAATATATTCATTAACTAGCGACCCGCCCCGGCTTCGCACGGGTAGCAGAAGTAGGTATAGTGGACGTTTATCAGGAGTAAATTCGTGATACATTGTATTTTAATAAATATAACCCTAATGGTTTACGCAGCGCACGCAAATTAATGACTATTTCTGTTACAATGACCAAACCTTAACACATGTTATAATTTATCGTGGGCTATTTTGAAGATATTGATGAGTACTACAAACCCCTAGTACATTACTTTATTCTACCACCAATACTTTTCACACCACATGAAAAATAATCACTGCTTCGATTATTGTGACTAAACCAAAATAGATGGATATAATCTATGTATACTGTTTTGTAGGTATTGATAAGTACTACAAACCCTAGTACATTACTTTACTCTACCACCAATAGTTTTCACACCGCATGAAAAATAATCACTTTTTCGATTATTGTGACTAAACCAAAAAAGATGGATAGAATCTATGTATACTGTTTTGTAGGTATTGATAAGTACTACAAACCCCTAGTACATTACTTTACTCTACCACCAATAGTTTTCACACCGCATGAAAAATAATCACTTTTTCGATTATTGTGACTAAACCAAAAAAGATGGATATAATCTATGTATACTGTTTTGTAGGTATTGATAAGTACTACAAACCCCTAGTACATTACTTTACTCTACTACCAATAGTTTTCACACCGCATGAAAAATAATCACTTTTTCGATTATTGTAACTAAACCAAAAAAGATGGATATAATCTATGTATACTGTTTTGTAGGTATTGATAAGTACTACAAACCCCTAATACATTACTTTACTCTACCACCAATAGATTTCACACCGCATGAAAAATAATCACTTTTTCGATTATTGTGACTAAACCAAAAAAGATGGATATAATCTATGTATACTGTTTTGTAGGTATTGATAAGTACTACAAACCCCTAGTACATTACTTTACTCTACCACCAATAGTTTTCACACCGCATGAAAAATAATCACTTTTTCGATTATTGTGACTAAACCAAAAAAGATGGATATAATCTATGTATACTGTTTTGTAGGTATTGATAAGTACTACAAACCCCTAGTACATTACTTTACTCTACCACCAATAGTTTTCACACCGCATGAAAAATAATCACTTTTTCGATTATTGTGACTAAACCAAAAAAGATGGATATAATCTATGTATACTGTTTTGTAGGTATTGATAAGTACTACAAACCCCTAGTACATTACTTTACTCTACCACCAATAGTTTTCACACCGCATGAAAATAATCACTTTTTCGATTATTGTGACTAAACCAAAAAAGATGGATATAATCTATGTATACTGTTTTGTAGGTATTGATAAGTACTACAAACCCCTAGTACATTATATTATTCTACCATCAATGCATTTCACAGCGCACGCAAATTTATGAATATGGTAATTATATTATGTAACACCTTGGTTCACAATATTGCAGTTTTCTTACGGATCCCCATTTTTTTTCAAAATCTCATATAGCCTATGGCACTCACACTGAATTAAGCTATCCATAAGTGAAAGAATTTTTAAAATCGGTCCAGTAGTTTCGGAGCCTATTCGTTACAAACAAAAAAACAAAAAAACAAAGTTTCTCTCTTTATAATATTAGTATAGATAGTATAGATTTGCGTGCGCTGAATGAAATCCATTGATGGTAGGGTAAAATAATGTACTAGGGGTTTTTAGTACTTACCAATATGTACAATATAGTGAACGAACATTATATACATCTATTTTGAAGGAGTCATTATTTTTCATGCGGTGTGAAAACTATCGATGGTAGATTAAAATAATAATAAACAAAAAAATAATAGTTTGTAGAACTTATCAATTATCAATATCTACAAAATAGTGAACGAACATTGTATTCATCTATTTTGGTTTAGTCACAATAATTTTTGGCTTTTGGCTAGTATAGTTTTTGGCTTCTCCTGCGTCCTGCATCCTCAGGCCCCAGCATATATAACTGATGCATGTTATTTTTTAATAATAAACCCATATTAGCAAATAGCAATAATAAGCATGCTTAAAAATTAATGCTAAATTACATTAATTACCATCACTATCACTATAGGTCTCCCAATAATTTTTTCAAAACTGAAAAATAAAGTTACGTAAGTTATTAATGTTATAATTTTATAAAAACAACACTTTTTGGTTTGCCAAGGTATAAAAATTATGAGTTTCATATCTCATTTTTACTCAATTAGTGGTCAACCTATACCTTCTGAACTTAGGGGCATGCCATATTCTATTTCTTTAGCTGTAAACAAGCAGGGGTATGAATAGCGTGTCCTTCATCCTTCTCAATCTAACTGGCGTATTTCTAAGTGTCTGTGACACACACTCTTTCTTATCAGCTGCTCCTTGGAAAGTCCGACGAGAAGGGGATTAGTTGGCACTAAGAACTGCAACCACAAGCTTCTAAATTTATCGTCCTTTGGAATGTTAAATAAGCGGTGAGTAGCGCTTGTTGCATCTCAACCACTAACACAGCACTTAAGCGTCGCCATGGCAAAAGAGGCGTAAATAATCTGGCTAAACTCGAGTATTCAAACAATTAGGAAAAATTCTGATCAGGATTCTACAACTCAACGAGAAAATCACAGGATTTTTGCAGACATGACATGACTCATGACAGTGCATTACGTGCTCAGTGACAGTGCAGTCAAGATGACGTGTTGTTTTTTTTATTATTCGTGCACAGTAGCGACAAACGGGACATTGGGAAACAAGCTGTCTCAGCCGTGGATATGACCACAGAATACAAACGGTTAAGACATTTAATTAGTGACGAGTTATAGTAGTGAATAGAGTGGTGGATGATATATTATGTAAGGATGTTAATTTCTTGCAGATTTATATAAAAAACCTAAGGATGTACAGCGACGGATTTCTCAGGTACACTAGTCCTATTTTGTTACTAACTAAATACTAAATATTCTTGTTCCAGAAGTCTACAATGGAGTTCCAAAAAGTAACGACAAATTCAATCAATAATAATAATTATATCAAATCATTAAATTATTATGAAATATTCCAAATCCCATGTAGCGATGCCATAGAGGAGCAGATATAATGTAGTCCTTCGTCGAGAGATTCACACTAAAGCAGTCCAATAAGTCGGAATAAAGTTGCGCTCAATTCAATAAAACAAGTTTTATGTGTGATTGCTTTGGTTCCCTTCCAAAATAATTCCAGGCTATGTTTCGCCTCTGACTGATTAAACCACGGAGCATAATGTAGGAGCTTCACTTTATGTATTTACTAGCTGTTACCCGCGACTTCGCATCCAATTATTTTTAGGGTTCCTACCTCAAAAGGAAAAAAACTTTTTAACGGATACACATGGAGGTATCAAGTTGATAATTGATATCAACTACTTAGATCTGTGGTCCCTTGTGGCTGTAAAAAATCATACTACAATAATAATCATACTTCTAAGTTAATGCAATCAAAAGTTATGGCCATTTTACTGCATATTTTCACACTGCGTAAGGAACTAATAGATGGATAATACATGTTCTTAGTATCTAGGTATGGAACCCTACACTATGCATACACACTACACACATATGCCTTAACAATTTATATTTATATAGATCCTTAAATATTTTTTCCAAATAGCTTGAGTCACTTCTTGTAACATTAGTTATCTGTCAGTGAAAGTTAAAACCCGTTTAAATAGGTCCAGCCATTTCGGAGCAACAAACAGATGGACTGACAAAAAATGTTTGGTTTGTATTTTTGATCAATAATAGGAGTGTGTTATTGTTCGCTAAAGTTAAATAGACTTTATTGACATGCAAAAATGTTAGATTATGACCTAATCACCAGACCAGATGACCAGATGACCGTGTGTGGAAGTTGTCCCATATTATTATATATTAATCAAATAAATATTTTTGAGTTGGGTTTAAGTTTTAAGCATTATAAATAAATAATAATAATAATATGGGACAACTTCCACACACGGTCACCTGGTTCCAAACTAGGCTAGAAGCCTGTACTATGGTAACCAAATGACTGATATACATACTTAAATACGCTTATAACACCCAGACACAGATCAAATAGACATGTTCATGCACACAAATGTTTGACCTGGCCGGGGATCGAACCCGGGGCCTGCGGCACAGAAAGCAGAGTTACTACCGTCTGCGCCAACGAGGCAGTTTTAAGCATTGTGGAGTTACCGGCTTTAGAATAGTGCTCCACCCTCTCTACCCGTGGTTGCCGTAAGAGCTGGCTAAGTGTTAACAAATCCAGAGGACGGCAGCACCGTCCTCTGCAAAAAACCATCGAATTAATCGACAACCCGCCTGCCAAGCGTGTCAAGTATTAGCAAAACCCCCCTTAATGGGGGAGGCCTATGTTTAGTAGTGGACTACCAATGGCTGAGATGATGAAGGAGATGAGTTTAAGTTGAGACTAGAATAAAACAAATAAATGTCATGTATATTGGTGAGTACTGAGTACAGGTACTCTGTGTATGAACCGAGGCGCGGCGCAGAGTGGCTCGAGTGGAGTACCCTCAGCCTCTCTCCTATGTGTTGATAGTTATTATATTCACGCCGAATTACCTAAATTGCAGCAGAGTAAACAGCTTAGATCCACAATTCTAGACTAACGGTTTCTCGAACTACCCTCATTTTCAGTACATGACAATAGTGTTCAGTGCTGATAGTTTTATTGTGAAACATGAAGCATCGTGTTCCACATCGGACACATTGGACAACATAACCAAAAAGATCCCATTTTCATAAATTTGTACGAAAACAAAATCACCAACTCGTGGCGAGGCGGGGTGCAGAGGAGATTAGCTAGTTTTTATTGGATCGATTAGACTTCAAAAATATTAGTTCAATATCCTATCATGAGAATATTATGTTATGGCAGGTGGTTATGCAGTGTCGCTACATAACCTTGACGAAAGTATACTGACGTCCCTTATAGCGTCATCTTTCGCCTAGTGACGCACTCCGCTGAAGGGCCATTCAAGGTGTTTACTTCGGTTTTATTGAGTTCCCTTGATAGATCCGGGATTGAGTTTAATTTACCTACTGTGGCTATGTTTAGATAAAGGGTGATTCCGTGTTTATAGTCACCGTTGAATCCGCTTTATATACTCGTAGTTTCATATGTATTGACAACTATGTTATAAATAAACAACATGAAGTGCTTAATAATTATTGTGATATATAGGTTTTCACGATGGTTAGGCCGGGTTTCCACTATATGCTGGACCGGCATATTTGCCGGCACCCGAAGAGCTAGTGGCTAAAGAATCTCTTCAGTTTCAGGCAAATCTGCCGGTCAGGCATTCTGGGAACCCGGCTTTACTAATTGAATTCAACAAATTTTAATCCAAACAATATTATGGTGTATATTTACATAGAATAGAAATGTTTTATTTTCAGATATTACATCCATAGTCCACAGTTAATAATGTCATCTATACTAATATTATAAAGAGAGAAACTTTGTTTTTTTGTTTTTTTGTTTTTTTGTTTTTTTGTTTTTTTGTTTGTAACGAATAGGCTCCGAAACTACTGGACCGATTTTAAAAATTCTTTCACTTATGGATAGCTTAATTCAGTGTGAGTGCCATAGGCTATATGAGATTTTGAAAAAAAATGATCCGTAAGAAAACTGCAATATTGTGAACCAAGGTGTTACATAATATAATTACCATATTCATAAATTTGCGTGCGCTGTGAAATGCATTGATGGTAGAATAATATAATGTACTAGGGGTTTGTTGTACTTATCAATACCTACAAAACAGTATACATAGATTATATCCATCTTTTTTGGTTTAGTCACAATAATCGAAAAAGTGATTATTTTCATGCGGTGTGAAAACTATTGGAGGTAGAGTAAAGTAATGTACTAGGGGTTTGTAGTACTTATCAATACCTACAAAACAGTATACATAGATTATATCCATCTATTTTGGTTTAGTCACAATAATCGAAAAAGTGATTATTTTTCATGCGGTGTGAAAACTATTGGTGGTAGAGTAAAGTAATGTACTAGGGGTTTGTAGTACTTATCAATACCTACAAAACAGTATACATAGATTATATCCATCTTTTTTGGTTTAGTCACAATAATCGAAAAAGTGATTATTTTTCATGCGGTGTGAAAACTATTGGTGGTAGAGTAAAGTAATGTACTAGGGGTTTGTAGTACTTATCAATACCTACAAAACAGTATACATAGATTATATCCATCTTTTTTGGTTTAGTCACAATAATCGAAAAAGTGATTATTTTTCATGCGGTGTGAAAACTATTGGTGGTAGAGTAAAGTAATGTACTAGGGGTTTGTAGTACTTATCAATACCTACAAAACAGTATACATAGATTATATCCATCTTTTTTGGTTTAGTCACAATAATCGAAAAAGTGATTATTTTTCATGCGGTGTGAAAACTATTGGTGGTAGAGTAAAGTAATGTACTAGGGGTTTGTAGTACTTATTAATACCTACAAAACAGTATACATAGATTCTATCCATCTTTTTTGGTTTAGTCACAATAATCGAAAAAGTGATTATTTTTCATGCGGTGTGAAAACTATTGGTGGTAGAGTAAAGTAATGTACTAGGGTTTGTAGTACTTATCAATACCTACAAAACAGTATACATAGATTATATCCATCTATTTTGGTTTAGTCACAATAATTGAAGCAGTGATTATTTTTCATGCGGTGTGAAAACTATTGGTGGTAGAGTAAAATAATGTACTAGGGGTTTGTAGTACTTATTAATACCTACAAAACAGTATACATAGATTATATCCATCTTTTTTGGTTTAGTCAAAATAATCGAAGCAGTGATTAGTTTTCATGCGGTGTGAAAACTATTGGTGGTAGAGTAAAGTAATGTACTAGGGGTTTGTAGTACTTATTAATACCTACAAAACAGTATACATAGATTATATCCATCTTTTTTGGTTTAGTCACAATAATCGAAAAAGTGATTATTTTTCATGCGGTGTGAAAACTATTGGTGGTAGAGTAAAGTAATGTACTAGGGGTTTGTAGTACTTATCAATACCTACAAAACAGTATACATAGATTCTATCCATCTTTTTTGGTTTAGTCACAATAATCGAAAAAGTGATTATTTTTCATGCGGTGTGAAAACTATTGGTGGTAGAGTAAAGTAATGTACTAGGGTTTGTAGTACTTATCAATACCTACAAAACAGTATACATAGATTATATCCATCTATTTTGGTTTAGTCACAATAATTGAAGCAGTGATTATTTTTCATGCGGTGTGAAAACTATTGGTGGTAGAGTAAAATAATGTATTAGGGGTTTGTAGTACTTATTAATACCTACAAAACAGTATACATAGATTATATCCATCTTTTTTGGTTTAGTCACAATAATCGAAGCAGTGATTATTTTTCATGCGGTGTGAAAACTATCGGTGGTAGATTAAAGTAATGTACTAGGGGATTGTATTAATTATCAATACCTACAAAACAGTATACATAGATTATATCCATATTTTCTGGTTTAGTCACAATAATCGAAGCAGTGATTATTTTTCATGCGGTGTGAAAACTATTGGTGGTAGAGTAAAGTAATGTACTAGGGGTTTGTAGTACTCATCAATATCTTCAAAATAGCCCACTATAAATTATAACATGTGCTAAGGTTTGGTCATTGTAACAGAAATAGTCATTAATTTGCGTGCGCTGCGTAAACCATTAGGGTTATATTTATTAAAATACAATGTATCACGAATTTACTCCTGATAAACGTCCACTATACCTACTTCTGCTACCCGTGCGAAGCCGGGGCGGGTCGCTAGTTAAAAATAAAATTAAAATTATATTACATTAAATGAAGTTAAATTACATCAATGAAATCAAAATTAAAAATAATCAAATTAAATTAAATCAAATTACATTAAATCACATCAATAAAATCATAATAACAAATAAATAAAAATTATTCAATATAATAAAATTACAACACTATAAAGCAAACTGATCTAGATGAAATTATAAAATGAAATAAAATAACATAAAATAAAATAAATAAAAATAAAAAATGGAAAGAGTGTCGGGAGTTGATTCATTAGGAAGGACCTCTCAGCTGGCTAGGCGCTTGTTGTGCAATTGCCTCCAATGCTCCCATATTGGTGACTCTAGCTTGGTCGCAATCACCTTTACCAAACTATTTGAACTGCCACGCACGCGATTCATCAGAGATGCCACTTTTTTACGGACGATCGCCTCAAAAGAGTCCGTATGACCGTCAGCAAACATCCCCGATGCGCTACAAAACCGTGGCAGCCCAAACATCGCCCTGAAACCATTGTTGTACTGGACGCGAAGAGCGCTGACTGCCTTCTGCGTATATGTGACCCACAGACCGCACGAGTAAAACGACTGGCAGTACGCCTTGAACAGGGTTATTTTTACTGCGTCAGAACTGCGTGCAAATCTGCGAGCCACCATATTACATCTAACAGCCAACGCCCTCCGCTCCCTGTCAACATCAGCATCATCCTTCTGGTCTTCCGAGACCCAATGCCCCAAATACTTAAAGCTGTCTATCCTCGCCAAGGGTACTCCATTAAGCAACGCAGGTGGAATTTCAGTATAACGTTTCCCCGCCGCTTTGAAAACTAAAAGCTTACTCTTATTGACATTGTATTTGAGGCCGTGGGTCCCGGCATACGCCTCACATATATTAAGTAACTTCCTGAGGCCACTGATTGACGGACTCAGCAGCACCATATCATCAGCATAGCTAATATTATTAAACGCTACACCGTCCACTGAGCAGCCGATGTTGGTGCTACTGAGTTCCTCAATCAGCCCATTCATGTATAGGTTAAATAACCGAGGCGATGTCAGTCCACCCTGTCGCATACCACACCTTAAACTGTATGAGCTTGATAGGGATAATATGTGTTCCCGAAGTTGTTGAATTCTACTAATAATTAATTATAGTCGCAGTTCCCTCGAATCGGTATAAGTATTCACTTAATAAAAACATTGTTTTTCGAAAGCCATTACACCGAAGCCTTTTCATTAAACAACCCTTTAGCAGCTAATATCCATGTAATTAGTTTACAATAAGGACCGCCGCGCCGCTGCTCCGAGACCCGCTGCCTCAGGCGACTCTATAAATACATACATTTAGAAGTCTAGCAAGTTGAAGTGGCAATTCGCAGGACACAAAGCACGTAGAAATGATGATCTATGAAGCTGTGAGGTTGTCGGAGTCCTCGGACCAGCAAGCGCATCGTAAGACTCACACCCACAAAGTGGACAGACGATAAACAGCAGAAACATGCTGCACGTAAGCCGCTTACGACCGGACTAAAGGGAATCTATGGGGAGGCCTATGTCCAGCAGTGGACGTCTTACGGCTGAGATAATGATATTGTTGATTAGAAGTCTGGTTCTAACATTATTGATTATAACTTCTTTCTTGCAAGGGTTGTCACCGCAGCCGCAGTGGCATATGGATCGATAAAAACCAGAAATGTGAGAATTTCAAATGACTATGGGGGGTGAGCTCGTGGTTAGCCCAGAGTGTTTTCAATGTTAACCTCATTACAAATTACAAAAATAAAAAAAATAAAAAAACGTGTAACAATTGGAGGTCTTATCTTATAATATTATGCAGTATGTACATATTATTACAATGTTTTATCTGTCGTTGTTTGTACCGGAGTCATCCTTCTGTCCTGTGTTGAGTGTGGTCGAGTGCCGCATGCACAGAGCGGCTAGAAGCCGGAGCCGAGGTACTGTCCCTTGTCCTCGAGCCGGTTGCTTATTGAAAACACATATTATTATTTACGTTATGTTTTGCTTGTTTCATATAGGCCGATCTTATTATAACAATTAAATTGTTATATCCAGCCTCGGCGTAGTGGTTCGCAAGCGCTAGGTACTACTGCCGATCACTAGGCTAGGTTCGATCCCCATAGGTCGGTCAAAAAGTGTTTTTCGATTTTTTATCAGATATTTTTAATGATATTTATATATTCAATACTAGCTGTGCCCCGCGGTTTCACCACAGTTTCAGACATCGTTCCCGTAGGAATATTCAATACCGAGAAAAAAAGGAACCTATTTGTTAGTTATTCCAGTCTCTAAGCTACATACATACTTACATACAAATAAAACTCAAACTCAAACAGATTTATTCAAATAGGTCATAATCTGACACTTTTGTACGTCAATGAAGATAAACAGTACTGAGTCTACCGTGCGTTCGGAAAGATACCTCTACAACAAGAACGCACAAGAAACTTGTAGGGCTTAATTTTTTCAACAGATAGTTTCACAATATTTGGTTTGCTTATACATTCGTTTTCTTTGAAGGTGCCGCGAGGCGGCTATGCAGAAGAAATTTCAGCCCAATATGTTCAGTAGTTTTAGCGTGAAAGAATAACGAACATTCATCCATCCTACAATCTACCCAAAACCGCGCTAGGTGGCGCTGGAGGTGCGTTAAACTCGCAAGCGTTTTAGTTTTTTATATTGTATTGAAAATTGAGATATATAATATTAGTGGGATAGGATAGGATAAACCTACCTAATGAGGTATTTTACAATGAAGGATATCTCGAGGGATATTCACACAATATATGATTTTTGACTGTCTCGGTGGCGTAGAGGGCGCATGCTTGACTGCCAATCAAGAAGTCCCGGGTTCGATCCCCAGGTCAGGCAAAGTGATAAATATTGGAATTTTCCATTAGGAATTATCTCAATAACTGCCTGGAGTCTGGAACTGTGCCCGGTAGATGGCAATAGGCTCGCCCCCTATTACATGGGACCTAATAACATACTGGCGAAATGTTGGTGTATCTACTATGGGACTGAGTCCAGGGCTACACCTCTGCCTGCCCTTCGGGAAAAAGGCGTGAATGTATGTTATGTTCTATATGATTTTTTCATAAATACCAATAAACTGTAAGGTTTTATTTAACAAAATATATTTTCGCGCATATAAAGGCCAGATCCAGAGCCAACCACAAGCAATAGGGTATATGCATGTGTTTTTTTAATATTTTTAATTAATTGTTCACATCGTCATAGCATAGTAAAAAATATAAATTTCATTGGAAATGAAAGAATAAAATTTAAAAAAATAAATTTAAACCGAGTTAAAATTTGAGCTGTTTGAACACCGCCATTTTCGCGCGCTTTGTATGACGTCACATGCTATGCCCGGTGTTTTTTACTGTAGGTGTTCTAAATACTTTACACAGAATTTCAATTTAATAGCCGTTTAAGCCATGGAAGAAGCTCATAAACAAGTTTATAAGTATTGTCTTGTGCCTATGTGCAAAAATACTATTAGAAGTGCACCTGATAAAGTGTTTTTCCCTGTCCCGAAATTATAGGTTATGTTCTGATAGTAAGCACTACTCTCTACTTATCGAGTCTATTTAAGAATAAAAACATACTTATTGTATTATTATGTATCATGTATCTAAACAATTACCTTGCAGCTTTCACTCCTTTGACCTCAGCGGACGTAAAATCTGGATTTGATGCAAAATATGCTGTCATCATGAACGCATCTATTCTCGGCAGATTATCGGATTGTGCTTTTACAAAACCAATTTCAGTCATCATTGTGATGATTCCTAATCTCACTAGGATGCTAAAAATATGTACTAGCTATGGAAAAGGCTGCGGGAAAACGATTTTAAACTATTTTTATTTCATACGCTATACAAATAACACACAAACTTCTATGTTGACATAGCATTTGACGTCACATTTAGCTTCGACCAATGGCGAAGCGTTTGGCAATTTTGAATATCCCTCGCATATTTTTCACTTTTTATTTATTATTTTATGCTAATAAAAAGGAATTAAATGAAAGAATTATGTTTTAGATATAATGTCCGGTCGATATAGATTCGGAAAAAAAATATTTGAACCAAATTTAAACTACACGCATATTTGTTGGTTTAAGAACTCTGTAGATACACAGCTAGCAACCTCTAACGACCGTATCGCGAGTTTTATTTCTTCAAGACAAGATGTCATTCTATCTGTCATATTTCTTCTAAACTAAGCAGAGAAATGTAACGTGTTCTATAATTACTGAAATAAATAATTAATGCTTTAATGACATTGATTTAGTTATTTACTGGATGTCCAAGGATCACATAAAATATCTAACAAGTGGTAGCAGAGTCCTGGAGTAAAATGTAAGTAAGCCAAATAAAAATAAAGATGGCTACTCACTACCGAATAGATTCGCTGACAAAAAATAATTACGATACTTGGAGTGTCCAGGCTCAAGCCGTATTAATTAAGAATGGCTTGTGGGACGTTGCCAGTGGCATTACAACGCCGTCTAAAAATGAAGACGAGAAAAATATCTTCATACAAAAAGATTTAATGGCACGATCTGAACTATTGTTACTAATATCACCGTCAGAGATCAAGCAAGTGAAAAACTGCAAGACATCCTACGAACTTTGGACTAAACTAAAAAATATATACCAAAGTACCGGCCCTGCGCGTAAGGCGACATTACTTAAACAACTAATACTAAAAAAGTTTGACAGTAATGATGTTCGTGAACACTTGAATAATTTCATGGACATAGTCGAGAAGCTCGCTGATATGAACGTAGAACTGCACCCAGATTTATTGTGCATAATGATGCTCTATAGCTTGCCGGCAAACTATGAAAATTTTAGAATTGCTATCGAATCTCGTGACAAACTGCCTACTCCTGACGAGTTAAAAATAAAAATAATTGAAGAAAGTGAAGCAAGGAAAAACACAGAAAGAGAAGAAGCCTTCTATACAAAAAAGAAAAGCAAATTCTGTACTATTTGCAAGAAAAAAGGGCATACCACAGATACATGTTGGAACAAAAAGAAGGTTGATAAAGGAAAACAAGAAAATGACAAGAGACGTCAAGAAAAATCTTATAACATAGGACAAACTTGTTTGTCTATCACCTCTCCAAATAAATGGTGTTTAGACAGTGGATGTACTTCTCATATGTGTGCTCAAGAAGAACAGTTTGAGTCATTAAATTCTGAAACTGGAACTCTTAGATTAGCGTCAAATGGAATCACAACAAAAGTAGAAGGAAAAGGTAAAGTCAGTATGAACATTAATGACGAAATAGTCACATTGCAAGATACCTTGTATGTTCCTACTTTATCTACAAACTTAATGTCAGTTGCCAAAATAACTGAAAAAGGTAACAGTGTTGTTTTTACCAAAAATAAAGCCTATATTAAAGATAATAAAGGCCAAACCTCATTGACTGCCGAAAAAGAAAATGGCCTCTACTACATTAAAAGTGATGAAAAGGCGCATGTGGCCAATACTGTCACAAATGACATTCAAATATGGCATCAAAAATTAGGCCATCTTAATGAAAGTGACTTAAAAATGATTGCGAAAAAGAACCTTATCAAAGGAATAGACCTGGGAAATGGAAATTTGCCTGAATGCGAAACGTGCATAAAAGGAAAGATGACGCGATTGCCATTCCAATCCTTAGATGGACCCCAGTCTACTCAACCATTAGAAATAATACACAGTGATTTGTGTGGTCCCATCCAACCGGAAACTTTGAGCGGAAGAAAATACTTTGTAACGTTTATTGATGATTACACTAAATACTGCTGCGTGTATTTTATCAAAAACAAAAATGAAGTTTTCGAGATTTTTAAGGAATACAAACAAAACGTCGAAAAGTTCCACGATAACTTTAAGATAAAAAATTTACAGACCGACAATGGATCTGAGTACCGTAATCGGGAATTCGACACATTCCTAAAGGAAAACGGAATCAAACGAAGGCTGACTACACCGTATACCCCCCAACAAAATGGGCAGAGTGAGCGCAAAAACAGATCTTTACTGGACAAAGCTCGATGTCTAATGATTGACGGAAGCATGCCTAAAGATTTGTGGGCGGAAGCGGTACATACGGCAAATTATTTAATTAATCGAAGCCCAGCAAGAGCCCTAAAAGGATGTACACCTTATGAAAAATGGACCGGACGTACACCATCAGGAAACCATCTAAAAATATTTGGTTGCAAAGCTTTTGTTTTGGACAAGAATAGAAAAGGAAAATTTACCCCGAAAGCCACAGAAGGCGTTTTTGTGGGCTATGCACAAAATGCAAAAGGTTATCGCATCTATTTACCACACAAGAAGACCGTGATAATAAGCAGAGACGTGAAGGTCATAGAGAAAATGTATTATCACAGTCTTCAGGATAATAGTGACAAAACCTATGAAAATATCTTCGGCGGACAGGAACAGCAGCAACCAGAGACGGATAATGAGATACAAAAACACACACCTGTTGTGGACATTGAAATAATGTCGAACTCGTTTCAGAGACCTGCTGCACTTGAACCCAGTACAAGTACTGAAAGTAGTCAAGACAGGAGGAGCGTAATAGAGCCTGAAACTGAACATAGAAGATCTCGTAGACAGAAAAAAGCTCCAACCTGGCATAAAGACTATGTATTTCTCGATCAATCATCTACATCACAATCATCGTCAGATGAATATCAGGAACTGTCCAACTTAACTGAAAGAGACATAGATGAAATTACTTACCTGAGCGAGATTGAAGATAAAAATTCAAAATGGCATGATGCGATAAAGGCAGAAATACGAGCGCATATTAAAAATGGCACTTGGGAAATTAAGAAGAAAGAAAATGAGAAAAATGTTGTAGATTTCAAGATGATACTCAAAGAGAAAGCAGATAATACTAAAAAAGCTCGCCTCGTAGCTCGAGGATTTACTCAAAGACCTGGCATCGATTATAACGAAACTTGGGCTCCGGTTGCTAAGCTAAGCTCCATAAGAATAATGTTGGCTACAGCAATCCAAGAAGATTTAAAACTTCATCAACTAGATGTCACAACTGCCTATCTAAACGGTGACTTAGATGAAAGGATTATAATGAAAAAGCCAGAGTATTTGGAAGAGTACATCATGGAAATTATGACAGATGAAAGCTCAAACATAGATGATACTTTGTTCCGTAAAGCAAAGAAAATGCTGGAAGATATTACAAAGATCAAAGGAGAAAAGGTATGTTTACTGAAGAAAGCTCTATATGGCCTTAAGCAGTCCGGAAGACAATGGTATAAAAAGTTAGATAATGAACTCAAGAAACTTAGTTTCATTCCGTCAGTAGCTGACCCATGCATATATGTACTGGAGAAAGGAGGAGCTAAAGTTCTTCTCGGATTATATGTTGATGACATGCTGATGGCCTATTCCTGTCAACATATGTTTGAGCAAGTCAATAAAAAATTAAAATCGGTTTTTGAAATGAAAGATCTTGGTCCTGTGAACGATTTTGTGGGAATTGAAATTAAACAAAGAGAAGGCAAAATCGAGCTTAAACAAGAAAAGTATATAGAAAAATTACTCACCAAGTTTAGGATGGAGGACTGCAAGCCGAGCGTTACGCCAATAGAGCCTCGTCTTAAATTGGAAAAAGAAGAGATAAGTGATAAGATGATACCCTACCAGAATCTCATTGGTTCCCTGATGTTCCTGGCTGTAGCTACGCGACCAGACATTATGTTTGCTGTTAGTTATCTATCACAGTTTAACAATTGTTTCGGAACTGAACATTACAAGGCTGCGAAAAGGATCTTAAGA
This sequence comes from Hemistola chrysoprasaria, assembly GCA_947063395.1. NCBI lineage: Eukaryota > Metazoa > Arthropoda > Insecta > Lepidoptera > Geometridae > Hemistola > Hemistola chrysoprasaria. The sequence continues at coordinate 175,137 of OX346732.1, forward strand.
TATCTTAAAGGAACTAAGACGAAGGGAATAAGTTTCGTGAAGACTGTAGATAAAGAAATGGTTGGATATGCTGATGCCGATTGGGCAGCATGTACCTTAGACCGAAAATCTTATACTGGATACTGCTTTATGATGGCGAATGGAGTTGTTAGCTGGGAATCAAGGAAACAAAGAGCTACAGCCATGTCTACTGCAGAAGCTGAGTACATGGCGTTGTCAGATGCAGTGAAAGAAGCTTTACATCTAAGATTGTTGCTTAAAAGCATAACGGTACTGAAGCAACACGAAGTGAAAATCTTCAATGATAACCAAGCGGCCATTAAATTATGCCAAAATGAAATAATAAGTAGCAAAACAAAACACATTGACCTGAGAATCCATTTTCTGAAAGATCATATTAAAAACGGAGCGATAATTGTGGAATATAAAGAAACATCAAAGATGTTAGCTGATTTGTTAACAAAGGGACTCCCAGGACCTCGGCACCTAGAATTACGAAAATGCTTGGGGTTGCTACTGTGAGGAGGAGTGTTGGTTTAAGAACTCTGTAGATACACAGCTAGCAACCTCTAACGACCGTGTCGCGAGTTTTATTTCTTCAAGACAAGATGTCATTCTATCTGTCATATTTCTTCTAAACTAAGCAGAGAAATGTAACGTGTTCTATATTTACTGAAATAAATAATTAATGCTTTAATGACATTGATTTAGTTATTTACTGGATGTCCAAGGATCACATAAAATATCTAACAATATTCCCTATTGAGTAGAAAATTATTCCATATTTCAGTATTTCTACGTATCTGTGTATTTTCATTTTGTATGGGTGACGTTTAACCTTAAATTCAATATTTATCAACCTAGGTGGTTTCTACAGAACATAATATTATATTGGTAATTATAGCCTCCGCTAATCTACAAATAGCCCAGCGGCCTAGTTGTACCGGTCCAGTGTCGGTCCCGAGCCGGTCTCGCACCGGTCCCGGTGCCCGCAGTCACGTCCTCGGAGCTACATGTGAGAACAGTCGTACAATCGATGAGAGCTGCCGCTGAAACATTGACTCAGAAGTGTTTCCGACACTCTTTGACTACTACCCTCCAGGGGTTAAACACGTGTCTATAACAGTTCCCACATTATTTTATACGGAGATGATAGGCAGGTCGTGAATACTTCATAAAAAAGATGAAATCAAATACATATTGATGAAATCATTTTATTAATAGGAAAATGGAGAGTGCTTTATGCTCGGGATTTCTCTGCGAGATCGAATCAGGAATGAAGAGATCCGTAGACGAACGATCATTCTCCAACCTTACAGACCCATCGGCCATCAGTTCTACGTGCTATGTGCCGCCCATTGCCACTTCAGCTTGCTAATCCTCTGCGCTACATCGGTAACTTTCATTTGTAACTTACGAATGAAATCAGATGAATCAAGAAATGATTCGTGTTCCAAATCCCTTAGCAGGGTAGTAGATTGATTATGATGGATATAACATTACTACATCGACTTACATAAACCTTTATATACTCGCAAGTACAAAGAACTCACGAACATTCCCGAGCACATAACACGAGTAGGTACATTATCTAATCCACTGATTGATATGAGCCATTATCGGATACTGAGTCCGTAACTCACAAGTTACGGATTATTATTCCTCCTCTCTCATTCTTCGTGTAGTGGGTACAATAGCCGCTTTGGGGGAATTGATAATAGAGGCGTCCCTTTCTATTGAACGATGTTACCGTTAGGGTAATAGTTTCCAAACGCTTGAGTGTAAACAAATAGGTGTGTGTTAGTTAATCATTTTATGGAGATAGTGAAGGATTGTTCACAAATTGATATTGAAAGGTTTTATTGAAGTGAGTAAATGCAATTGTTCTGAAGCGTTCATTCTTATTCACACTTGATTTATACGAATGGAGAGACTCTCTTGTAGACGGTGGAGGCTTCGAGAGTAACGATAAAGCGAGTACACACCACTGCGTTGCGGCAACGCTACGCAAAAATCTCCTTTATAAAAATTTAAAAAGCAGATTTTTGCGTTGCGACGTCGCAACCCTGAGTTGTGGCCTCACCCATACGGTGGATTACGGGAGATGCCTAGTGAATAACCTACCTAATCCTGAAATGGCTTGATTGATACGCACATTACTCGGCACCCGGCGCTCGGCACCCGACCCGACGCGACGTCGAGTCTGTAACGCGCAGTTACGGATTATTGTCCCCTCCCTACACGCGGCTTGTTCCGGATAATGGCGCAGAATGGCGGATGTGTCATTTACAAAAATGGATAGAACTTAAGGAATTTATGGAGTAAGTTCTAAATGGAACAGTTTTATACGCGCCTGTTACCGTTTATATCGAACATTACCGAACTCCACTTCACATGGAACTTCTATTCTCTTTTTAATAATGGTTCCGTAAGATTTCCTGATCTTTTAATGGGTTACTTAGGCTATAGACAGGCTTCAAGTCTAAGTTGGTGGTGCTCCTGCGAGGCAAAAAAAAAAGAGGCTTGAATCCCAGCCGCGGTAAGTAGTTGTACGATAAGCTCAATAAATGTGGTCACATGATGGTGTGTTATTGTATGTGTTCATGCCGCCGGAGACACAGGGAATCCTACTGAAAGGGTGTGAGTGTGTACAGTGTACACGTCATTGTTACTATTAATACATTGACGTGCTAAAGTGTCAGATTATGACCTATTTGAATAAATCTGTTTGAGTTTGTGTTGACTACTTGAAGACAATTTTACGAAATTATTACAAAACTTATAAATGTAAAATAAATTGTTGAGACATACCAAGAACATGCAGCGCCATCTATTAGTTCCTTGCGCAAAGTATGGAAATGGTCATAACTTTTGATTTCGTTGACTTAGAAGTATGATTTTTTTACAACCACAAGGGAGTGCAGAGCTGAGTAATTGATATCAATTTCAGATTGATACATCCACGCGTTCCCGTTAAAAGTGTCTTGACAGACGGACAGACAGATGGACAACAAAGTGATTCTATAAAGATTCCTTTTTTCCTTTTGAGGTACGGAAACAAAAAAAAAAATAATTAAGAGCTGGAACATCCGTCGTTATCGTATAGACACAGACAACTTAACCTTTAAAGACTCGTAAACGAAATGTATCTAATGCAATCTTTATGACATTAATATATTTTTTAATTGACACAAGAATAATTAATAATATTTATGACTGAAATATTTGCTCGCCTGCTTGCAGGCTGAATACACTGACTTTTAGTTATTTAAGGTCCTATATTATAATGTATGTGTATTCTGGCAAAATAAAATATTTGATTGATTGATTGTCAAAATCCCGAAAAAGTCGTCAATACAACATGGCAGGTGCGGGAGAAGGCCTTATAATTTTTATTGGATTGTTCATGAAGGATCATTGTATATCATTCCAAATCATACCTCTTAAAGCTTCGTCGTTAGCTTAGATTATTGAAAGGGCTCCGCGCGCGCTCCGACCACATACCACACTACAACAGCAGCGGTATCTAGTCCTCCACATAATCTAATCTAAGGTTTTCATGTCGAGTGGTCTGTGTGTATAGACTCTCTGTGTTTATAATTAAACGTTGTATAATGAGACGAACAAATTAATTATCGATAGCAACTATATAGGTATACATATAAACCGCCCTAATAAGATACATCTTTGACCTTATTTTAGTGAACTACCTACCTATACTAGATAATAATATTATAGAGAGAAACAAACAGATAGATGGCTATTATTAGACCGCCGGGCTCTAATGTATAATTTACACATACATATATACAGTTACATGTTGTTCTTGTTGGGGCAGAGACTATTTCCCTCTACTTGGTACATCCTGATCTATACGACTGCCCACTATAAACATGGCTATGTGTGACTATGTGTATATATTATTAACATTTTAAGGCGTTTTCTATACTTTTGATTAATTGTCTGAAAAGTTTGGTTTGTCGAGAGTAATATTGTGAAAATCGGACTTTTTGGAGATTACGAGACTATTGAGATAGATACCAACATCTATGTAATAAATCTATGTAAAAAAAGACTGCCTCGATGGCGTAGTGGGCGCATGGTCGACTGCCAATCAAGAGGTCCCGGGTTCGATCCCCAGGTCAGGCATAGTGTTAAATATTGGATTTGTCCATTAGGAATTATATCAATAACTGCCTGGAGTCTGGAACTGTGCCCGGTAGATGGCAATAGGGTCGCCCCCTATTACATGAGACCAATAACATACTGGCGAAATGTGGGTGTATCTACTACTATGGGACTGAGTCCTGGGTACACCTCTGCCTACCCCTTCGGGAAAAAGGCGTGAATGTATGTTATGTATGTATATTTTGTTAAAAATACTATTGACGAAGTCGCCGAAATAAATGATAGAACCCTACGTATTGTTAGTTTACATGATCGTCGTAATTTACAAAAAGAGAAAACTACAATAAAGTTGTTGAACATTTTTCAAAATGGCCCCGAAACATGAGAAATGTTAAACTTATGACTTAAACTGATTTCATATGTCACATCAAATCTTAAGGAAATTTCATCGGCTTTTCTTTAGGAATATAACTAAGATATTTTGTTTTTAACCGACTTCAAAAAGGGATAAGGTTCTTAATTTGACTGTATATCATTGTTTTTGTATAATGTCTGTTACGCGGTTTTAAATGTGAATATAAAGGTGTTCCCATATACATACGAGTAAACGTCGAATATGTAAAGACAGACTCGCGAGTTCTACTGCTCAAAGTCATAATTAAAGTCATCGTTATATTAGGTATCTGAATAAATACAGTTTTCGTATCATATCCTTATACCGACTTGTTTTAACTTTGAAACCTAAATAAGATATTGTGCCTCATTAGTAACATTGTTTTTCTCAGAGTAAGTATCGTAAAAAATATAATCGCTTCGTTACAGTACAGAAAGTATTTGTCCTGAGAAAACGCTCTCGTAATTGGATCCTCGCCGCTCGCCTCGCCTCACCCGGGCGCCCTCACCCTCAGTCTCTATCCTCGCTTACAATAATAACGGCTAGACTCTAAATTATAATCGTTTTCTTATTGAGATACTCGCAGTTTTTGTATTGCTACTGTCAAGGAAACTTAATTTTAATTCGTCATGTAAATAGTTCAGTCCCAGGAATAACCTATTGGGTTCTTTTTATCCCGATATGCCCCCGAAAACGAAGACTACGCAGTTGAAACCGCGGGGCACAGCCAGTAGTGTCACACATTACAGCATCTACTTAATTAAATCTAAATAGAATTATGGATGAATGACCGTCCTGAGAGCACTTGACCATAATAATATACCACTACAATATTATAATTATTCTCATCCATGATCTATACACCGATCGGATAGTGATTAATGTACGGTATAGAGTAAGACCACTAATGCAGTTAGTTACAGTATGAATGGCGAGCGAACATAATACGGCTAGTGATGGCGAGATGATTCCGGGGAAGTGTCCCTGTGGTATGCGACGGACCTGCGCCCGATCATAACAGATAATATAATAGAAACTAACTGTGCCCTGCGGTGTTCCTCGCTTAGTGTTCTTTCCCGTGGGAATATTGAGATCAAAAGTATCCTATTTCCCTTAAGAGTTATTCCAGGGTCTAAACTATATACATGTAGAATTTCAGCCCAATCGATTGTTTATGCGTGAAAGAGTAAGAAACATCCATCCATCTTCTATTCATTTATCCATCCATCCTTAAAAACTTTCGCATTTATATTATTAGTAGCTACGTATTACTTTATGGTTAAAACATTTAATTTATTTTTTTTGCATTAATTTGCAATTAGCCTTGGTATTGAGAAAGTCTTCTCGTGACAATTGTCATCGTTTCAGGTCGCAGTTTCCTAAAAGTCCTCGAACCATGACCAAACGCCTGCCCTCTATATATCTTGGAAACAGCAGGAACCTAGAGTTTAACCTGCCAGGTGAAAAGTCCACATACTATCCCAGATAATTAAATAGAACATAGATAAATATAATATGAACGAGTAGGTATTACGAGTATATAGGTATAACAACATCAGTACCTAATAGATATTGATATTGATAGGTATCAATTATTATTCGTAGGTATCAGTGGACCGAATGGATCTTTACCGCCAATAATAATAATATTATACATCTTATACCTAGGGCTGTCTCATGTCACTGTTCACACGCTCATTAGTATCTTTGTTTAAGTTAGGTAGGTTGGTGCGGCGTGTAAATAGCCCCATCAGGTGGCCAGTGAAGGCCTTACCATGATGTGGCATGTAAATAGCCCATCAGGCGAAAAAAGCGGAGTAGAAACGAGAAAAACTGAAGACTGCCTCGGTGGCGTAGTGGGCGCATGCTCGACTGCCAATCAAGAGGTCCCGGGTTCGATCCCCAGGTCAGGCATAGTGTTAAATATTAGATTTTTCCATTACGAATTATCTCAATAACTGCCTGGAGTCTGGAACTGTGCCCGGTAGATGGCAATAGGCTCGCCCCCTATTACATGGGACCAATAACATACTGGCGAAATGTGGGTGTATCTACTATGGGACACGAGTCCTGGGTACACCTCTGCCTACCCCTTCGGGAAAAAGGCGTGAGTGTATGTATGTAGAAACGAGAAAAGCCATTGATGAACCTCAGAAACGTAACAACGAAAGCAACACTCACCTTCCGTTCCTTAGGTCCTCCAGGTCCTCGTCTCTGGCGAATTACCGCAGACACGCACGTCCACGGTCGTATAAAAAAGGTTGCACGCAAAGCACAAACATTTACAAAGTTCAGCGTTCAATAAAGAAATTAGGGCGATAGTGCGATAGAAAGCATAAAGATGGCGAGCGATGCGTTTTGCGGAATGCGGAAGAATAAGGTCTTGTTCACACTGCGACTTTCAGCTGCGGCAGCTAGCTGCTTAGCTGCTTTTCAGCTGCTAGATGCCGCGACAAACGCTGCACCCCGCACACTGCACCGCGACTTTTAGCTGCGGCAGCTAGCTGCTTAGCTGCAAAAACGCCGATCGCCGCTGCAGGCTTCCAAACGCAAGGAAGTCGCCAAAACGCACAGCTGCGGCGCAGCAGACGCAAAAACGCCGATCGCCGCTGCAGGCTTCCGAACGCAGGGAGTCGCCAAAATGTTAAACAATATATCAGGTCACAGAATAAAATTACACTTTATCATCATGACAACCATTAGTTTATTACACTACAACCTCTGTTTCACAAAATCCTTTTATGATAATAATATATTTGGAGTACTAATGTAGGTAGGGAATTATTGATTATAATTATAATTAGATTATAAACATAACATAACATACATTCACGCCTTTTTCCCGAAGGGGTAGGCAGAGGTGTACCCAGGACTCAGTCCCATAGTAGATACACCCACATTTCGCCAGTATGTTATTGGTCCCATGTAATAGGGGGCGAGCCTATTGCCATATACCGGGCACAGTTCCAGACTCCAGGCAGCTATTGAGATAATTCCTAATGGAAAAATCCAATATTTAGCACTATGCCTGACCTGGGGATCGAACCCGGGACCTCTTGATTGGCAGTCGAGCATCCGCCCACTACGCCACCGAGGCAGTCTCTAATTAGATTATTTATATATAAATCCAATTTCATCTAAAACATAATAGTGTAGTAATATAATTGACAATATATTATGAATCTAGAATTGCTAATCAAAGTTCTAAATTACCAAATACGAAAAACAGGTCTGCTGCTAAACATGTAACAATAACTATTATCTTAATTAAAACACAATTATTACTAATAGTAACAGTAGGTAGGTACTAATAATTAAATCAGAAACAACCAAGGAATACTTAGCTTTGATTTAAACTATTTAACACTGAATTTATTTTAAATACTATCTTTAAAACACTATGCCGATCTGGCTTATAATTTAAAATTATATTATAACTTTAACAAGTCACGACGATCCAGATTGCACCACACTGTCGATCTGCCGGCTTCACTCCAAAAAGTGGCGCGTATTCGAGGCTCCCAAGATGGCGTAGATTTTTCGTAGCGAAACACACTACATCTCAACCGCCTCGATGTGATTGGTTGATGAAGCGGAAGTACGTCCTTTAATTTATTTCCAGCAACTCAACTCGTACTCTTAATCAAGAATAAATTTATTTTGACATCCGGTTGAAATTTTCAAGCGGCAATGCAACGGAAACGTGTCATACACGTATTTTAAAGATGTCGACTGATTTATAACAGCGCCATCTAGCGAGCTGTCAAACAACGCAATATGTTAAGCTTTATCACAAAAACGCGCAGCTGCGGCGCTGCAAACGCTAAAACGCCTGTCGCGGCAGCTCAAAGTCGCAGTGTGAACAAGACCTTATTCTTCCGCATTCCGCAAAACGCATCGCTCGCCATCTTTATGCTTTCTATCGCAATCGTCTGTGTGCTTAGTGGAAGGCGGAAGGAATCACACTGTTGACACTGATGACTGATGACCATAGATAATACATATAAACTGGTACGGATGACTGTCATATTGAATATATGTATATCTGAAGTATGAAACAACAAGGAGCAACGTCAACTCTTACTCCTTTTCTTCGGCTTTCGACAAACTGCGTACGCCATCTAACGATTCACTGAGTAAACCCTTTAAAGCTTCCGATAAGTGTCAACTTTCGCATCATATTAATAAGGCTCACCAGCGGCTCGATAAACAATAGAAAATAAATAGATGGCGTTTAATATTTTAGCCTTTCTTTGACAATAGAATTATTATTTGACAATAAAAAAGGCTTTGACGCTCCACCATAGGTATATTATTTGCTCGTTTAAGATTACTACTTTAAATTGTTTAAAAGGAGGTAAAAAAAAAGATTGTATATTAGTAAAAAAATCCCATAGGTAACAACAAATAGCCAATTATATAATTTAAAAAACAACACTCTTATCGTCGAACATATTACTGAAGTAAAATTACGTTAATTTAGCGCGGAAAGTTGCAGCCCTAGACTCGGCTCGCGCTCGTGATGGCGTCATCTCAATATACCTGTAGGCTATTAACTTAACAATAATATTACAATACCATATACAGCTGACAGAAGCCTTTCCAACAATTATTTTTAACATTAAGATTTGGTTAAAATTATGTTTATAGAGCGAAAACGTATGATGCAGTTGCTTGGCGAACAAACTAACAGGATGCAGGACCTCTTAGCAGTTTGAAACGATCCTATGGAATATTTACTAAATCGATGCTTTGTATTCCTCTGTTTCCTCCGAACACTGAAAACCTATTTGATATATTTCTATCCTGATATTTTAAAATTGAAGTAAAGTATGTCCCTATCATTTTATTTTTGTTTAAAAACTACATTTTTTTGTTGTGAACGTCCAATCGCGCGAGTAAACTGCGATTTTTGGAAGTTCACTAAGAAAAAACCAAGGGTTTATAAGAAATATTAAAATGACAGGGATATAGATTACTTCAATATAAAATATCAGGAAATAAATTTATAGAATGGATTTAATATATTTGGAGGAAACACGGGAATACAAAACGTCGATTTGGTAAATTTTTCATAGGATTGTGTTATATTCCTAGAAGGCCATGTATTCCTAGAAGGCTTATACTCGCCGGGCTATGTCTGGTATATGGCAATAGCCCCCTATCACATGCGACTAAAGAGATAACTAGCCAAGTGTTAGTGTACCTACTTTGCGACTGGGTACACCTCTGCCTAACCCTTCAGGGACAAAGGTGTGATGTTATGTTTTGTTTTACTGAAACTGCTTTATACTTTATGCATATCGAAAGTAAATGTGTATAAAAGTACTAAATGTAGAGCATCTTTGCGTCCTTGACAAAGAGCTGCACTTGTACATAGAGCTAAGTAGAGGTGTAGAGTGGAGTAGAGTAGGCACGTGACCGGAGAGTTAGAGGATACTCTACATGTTGATGTAGAGTTATTTCACCCCAGAATGAATGTTTAATGTGCTTCATCTAGAGAGGAGGATGTTTTTTCATGATAAAATGTGGTTTTGGCTCTCACTCGCACGTCCTCTTTACTTATTGCCAAATAACATTTTATAGCAAGCCCGATGCGTAGTAAATACGATTACACTGTACTTTATGGAAGTGCCTACTAACATTATGTCATGAGTACCTAAATCATTTTAATAAAAAACAAACAAACATAACATCACGCGTTTTTCCTCGAAGGGGTAGGCAGAGGTGTACCCAGGACCCAGTCTCATAGTATAGATTCACCAACACATCGCCAGTTATATTTTTAAGTTCCATGTAATAGGGACAAGGTGGACAGTCGATCTGATAAGGACGGCAGGAACACGTTGAATGCGGGCCGCTTACAACCAGACTGGATGGAAATCTATGGAGGAGGCCAACGAGATGATGATGATGATAAATTGTAATAATATGGCAATAGTTGACATGATCATGATGAATTGACTCTGCTCGAGCCAAACCATTATGGGTTGTGTGGTAAACTCATAGACGTAATGCCGAAGTTTCATGTCGGCTGGATTCCTACAAGGCTCCGACTTGACCTAACAACTGCCCGGGACAGTCACAGTTTAACGTACCATCCGCACGTACACGGTAGAACCCAAGCGAAAAGCCCAGATTTAAACCCAGGGAATCCGGATTTCACCATCATCATCTGAGCCATTGGAACTCCACTACTGCACATAGGCCTCCCCCATTAGGGTTTGCCAATACTCGCCATGCTTGGTAGGTGGGTTGGCGAGCGCAGTTTACACTGATGATGCTCCTGATTTAAAGCTGGGGATACACTGGGGCCCACTTATGCAAATATAAGAATCTGTTACAAAATTTTATAATTAAGTATAGTCATTGAAGCTGAGCATTTCAGTTAGTATTATGTATTAATTAAATTAAATTGTTGTATACCTCCCGTGACGGACAGACGGTCAGAGCTTACTCTAAACAAAATGAGAGCATTCATATTTCAAGTGTCACCAGCAGGAAGGTATCACCAGCAGAAAGCAGGAACTTTATCTCTGTTACGTGTTTTATTTTTACGCGCAAAAACAATTTAATTATTGCTAAATGAAAGAGCACTTAGGAAAATATCATAGAGACTAAACAAAGACAATTACTTTATATCGTTTTTATTATATATTTTTTTATGATAGTGAGTGTCAAGACGAGCAAATCAGGTGCCCGATGGTAAGCGTCATGATTGTCCATACCCACCAAATTCTAAATTCTGCGCGGCACTGCACTGCACCTGTCACCCTGAGATATGAGTTGTTGAAACTCGTCATGCCCAGTAATTTCGCTGGTAACAACGTTGCCCTTCATACCCCCGGTATGAAGGGCAATGTTGTTCACAGTATGATCTGATCACAGTAAAGTTCGTCGTTATATCAAATCCCATACATTTTTTACCACAGATAACTCTCGATTTCGATACGATTGCAATTTTCGAAAAATCTCATGCTGGCCCTCTGAGCGGAGTGTTGGCAAGTGACTGCGTACAAAATACTAAACCAATCTGAACCTTCGGTAACACGGCTTCTGCAAAAACAAGTTTATAAATGAACGAAGCCACAATGGAGCGATCAAACAATCAAACAACACAAAAAGCTGGCGCGATGTGAATCAAACCGGTGATTCGTAAGCGTTCTTACATTGTGTAGCAGGCACTGTACTGTTATGTAATGTTATGGTAAACACTATTATACCTAGTGTTACGTGAAGTGAAGACGGTCTGACAGCAGCGGGTCCATTGTGCCACACAGACAATTCAAGCTATAGACGATGCTTTAGGGAGGTATGCTTTCGACTAGGTTATGCAGTGTAGCATTACAGCAAGTCATGTCATGACAAAAACTTTAACATGTTTGAATTCAAACGATCCAATTTCAGACAGACTAGCCGACAAACACCGATACATTAAGGCGATTTTGTTTACAAGCTGCGTCTTCAGGTTGTATTCTCTATGATACTACTGTCGTCTTCCTCATCATATAATGACAGCCTCGTTGGCTCAGTTGGTGGTAACTCTGCTTTCTGTGCCGCAGGGCCCGGGTTCGATCCCCGGTCAGGTCAAACATTTGTGTGCATGAAGATGTCTGTTTGATCTGTGTCTGGGTGTTATTATAAGCTTATATAAGTATGTATATCAGTCATCTGGTTACCATAGTACAGGCTTCTAGCCTAGTTTGGGACCAGATGACCGTGTGTGGAAGTTGTCCCATATTATTATTATTATTATTATTATTATTATAATATAATAGCTAAGTTCTTGTCGGTGTCATTGTGTGGAAAAAACACACGCATCAACTATCTTGACAGAAATAATAGCTTGATTTGGTTTCACCATCTCTATTTCACACACATTGGATAATCCCATACACTTTAGGATTATTCAATTCAGGTTTCCTCGCGATGTTTCCTTTACCTTCGCGACGGTTTATTTAATGGTACCCGGGTACAGGTCGCTAGCACAAAATATAAACGAATCAAATTTAATGTAAGAGTACTTAGTGAGCGCACAGTTACTAGTCAGTGTTGACAGTTAATGACCACAACATAATATATAATTACATGAACAATAACTGCCGAGGTCACCGTCAATTAAACATTAACGGGGACGTTAAACAAACTCGTTCATTAATATAATGAGTCATTAACTAGTCGACGCCACGTAGTTAGTACTAAACGTTTTTGTATGAACATTGTCGCCAGCCGTCACTCGCGCTCTCAGCCGTGACATTGTTTGGGAATCTGATATCTTCCGTGAACACGCGGTTACATACAACACCATTATTTTCGTAATGGTGTTATAACGGGTGTTAGTTATAATCGTATTTAAGTATGTATATCAGTCATCTGGTTACCATAGTACAGGCTTCTAGCCTAGTTTGGGACCATTTTTGTAGATCGTTTTTTGAGGAACAACTTTTATTTGCATCATTTTTTCATTAAGTCAATAGCTAAGGTTTTACAGCGCTCCGAAGTGAGTACTATTTTTTAGTACTCTTAACTATACCTATATTATACGTGTGTACTAATAATATGTCATCAGTAATTTTTTTTTTTTTTTTTTTTTTTTTTATTATAACTTTTTTAATTACAAATTTTGCAATATTATTAATAATTAATTATTGACTCTTTTCCCCACCACCCACGAGGTAGAGTCTAGAGGCGCGTTTTTTTTACGTGGTATCCCCAATAGGCATAATAAAATGATGCAAATAAAAGTTGTTCCTCAAAAAACGATCTACAAAAATGGTCAGATATCATTTTTTCGTAAAATGATAAAAAAAAAGACATCGAAAAATATAATTTTTTTTCTCGAATTTCTGAAAATTTTCGCTTATAACTTTTTTATTTATAGTTCTACGACAAAAAGTTACTAAACCAAAGTTGTAGAGAATTTAATTTGCAACGAAAAATGTTGAAACATTTTTTATATCAAATAAATAGTTTAAGAGATATACCGTAAAAACCATTTCAACCCCTATTTTCAAGATGGCGGTCGTGGGACAAGGGTTGCTTTACACTGACCCCCCCCTACACATCAAAAAAATAAAATTGCGTCCTCTAAAAAACGCAAGGTAAGGCCTAAAAAATGTAACATTTCAATGGACTAATTATAATTCGGTGATAGTAAGTAGTAGGAGTAGATTTACTTTTGTCATCGCTATTGTCGCGTAGTTGCATCATGCGTGCGAAAGAGACAACTGCGAGAAAACACTAAGGACACGCGACGAAAACGTCGTAAGCACCACCAATTTCATGTCCCTTTTCTCCCTTTCACTCCCCTGTTTTGAAATTATTTGAAGTTCTTAATATGCCTTTCAATTTTATTGTAATCCGTTGATAAATAGCGCTACAGCAAATTTCCCCCCTTTTCTTCTCTAATTTCCCGCCAATCAAAAATAACGTTCGACAAAAAAAAATAAAGGAACTTGTGTGCCAACTGTCGTCAAAATCGGTTGAAAAATGTGACCTGTACGCAGACAGACAGAAGGACAGAACGACAGATGGACAATATGATGGACACTAGGACAAAAGCATTTATGGCCAATCTCGAAATTAAGACGCTTCGCTCGCTTTGTCAATCATAATTATTATAGTTTATCAATTATTGTATTTACTTAGTAAATTATGCGGTTTAGACTCAGAGTAAGGATACCAAAGATAACCATTCGTGCAAAAATCTGTTCCAAGCCGCGAGCCTGGTACCATAACATAAACATAACATAACATACATTCACGCCTTTTTCCCGAAGGGGTAGGCAGAGGTGTACCCAGGACTCAGTCCCATAGTAGATACACCCACATTTCGCCGGTATGTTATTGGTCCCATGTAATAGGGGGCGAGCCTATTGCCATATACCGGGCACAGTTCCAGACTCCAGGCAGCTATTGAGATAATTCCTAATGGAAAAATCCAATATTTAACACTATGCCTGACCTGGGGATCGAACCCGGGACCTCTTGATTGGCAGTCGAGCATGCGCCCACTACGCCACCGAGGCAGCCGAGCCTGGTACCGCCGCAAGATATTACCAGGCTATGTGTTTAGTTGCATGGCATCCGTAGTCCGACCGTGTGATGCCAGTTTTAGGTAAAAAGCTAACCGAATAACAACAGATACGTGCGTGAAAGCGATAGCTTTTCATAAGTTAGGCATGTAATTCAACGTCATTGGGTTTAGATGACAGTACGGTAGTTAAAATTGCTAATTCTGATGCCATGTCGCGAGAAATATAATTATGTTAAATATTAAGTTACCGAGCTATAAAATGTACAAAATAATAATAATGTCGTTCCGTATAATAAGAACATGATTTGCGGCGTCATGCAAAGCCTTTTAAATAAATACAAGCAACGGCAGAGAACGGCAAAGCCCTAAAATATAAGATCTAGAGGTAAAACTTGTAGAAAATGTACATAATTTACTTCAATACATATTTATCATCGCTCTGTTTACATTGTGCGAGTTTAGCTCTTAAAATGTGGTAGGTAAGGAGTAAAATTGCGTAGCTATAGTTGAGTCGGTTGCGCCGTTGTATAGTTACGTCTGTATTATGTTAATAGAGGGCTATTATGGCAGATATCATTATCTCGGCGAAGAGAGTGCGATCTTCAAGGGAAGGGTTAATTTATTAATTTGTAAGGGCGCGGCGGAGTCGGAGGAGGCCGCTACCAAATTATTTTCAGGTTTGAGACTTGGGAATTCATTGAGAGGTTCTACTTTAATAATAAAATAACTTTTACAATTTATATTTATTTCAAAGCCTAAAAAAGTTTTTGTACTTTCCATACAAAATTGATCAGCTGATTGGCTAATTTGTAAAAGCTTGTTAGTTGTTCCTTTAGTCAGTTCAACGAGTAGATGTACTACCCCCTTAAATATCACTACTCCTTTTTAAAACACATTGTATAAGAACACTCACGATAGAGCCTTTCAAAGTGTATAAAAAACTAAATGTAAAATAAATCAAATCAAATCAAAATCAATCAAATCAAATATTTATTAATTATAGATAACTACAGTCCATTGGTTAGGTACATTAAAATTATCATTATTATTAAAAAATATTATTATTACTAAGGGCTTAAAGGAAAGAAAAATATAGCTGCTGCCCTGCGGCTTCACCCGCGGAGTCTTCGTTACCGTAGGAATATCGGGTAATAACGTACCTATATTATTCCAGGCCCTAACCTACCTACATACCAAATCACAACCCAATTGATTCAGTAATTTTTGCGTGGAAGAGTAACAAACAAACATCCATCCATCCATCCATCCTCACAAACTTCCGCATTTATAATATTAGTAGGATTCATAGCCGTAGTGTGATACGGTGAAATTCCATAGAGAGACAGACATACTATATGTAGGTAGGTACCTTAGAAAGCAATTGAACGTCATTGGAAGAACCTATAAATACAAAAATTTTACTTGTAATCCGCCCTTTTTTGGTTACAAGTTTAGTACTAACTCGATTCCAATATTATTCTAAAAGTCTCGAAGTCCCGGGAATTCACGGGACTTTGGTCGTGAGCTGTTTCTAGTCCCGAGACTTGAAAAAGGTCGAGACTTTCCAAACCGTAATAGAAACGCACAGAATATCCTAAGAATTACTTACTCATTTTAGACATTTATATAGGTACTAGCTGTGCCCCGCGGTTTCACCCGCCTAGACATCGTTCCCGTGAGAATATCGGGAATAAAAGTACCTTATGTGTTATACCAGGGTTTAAGCTACCTGTATACCAACCAAACTGTACCTGTATTTCAACCCAATCTGTTCAGTAGTTTTGGCGTGAAAGAGTAACGAACATCCATCCATTTTCAATCTAACCAAAGCCGCGTAGCGCTAGATGTGAGTTAGAAGTTGCAAGCGTATTGTTCACGTGTTAAAAACGTAGGTTTTTTACATTTTACTGAAATTTGAGATAAATTTATAATATGAGTAGGATATATCCAAACATGTGACGTGATTAGTTTGTCCACATCGTGACAAATAGGCAGAATTTCTTGTGTCTCCGGGAGGGATCGAGTTTGTAATTCAGGAAGCGAATGGACATAATTTATTTGTTGCGCTCATTTCGTGGTTTGACACCGTCGCTGGTCCCTAGGGGGTCATAGGAGGTCGCACGGATCTCATAAAATATATCGTAACTTTTTTCCAGAACCTTACGAGGTGGTTATTGCATTTTTCGAGTTTTGGTTGTAGATTTAATTTAACATTATCACGCATTTTTCCCGAACGGGTAGGCAGAAGTTGTACCCACGATTCAGTTACATCGTAATATATTGATTTTAAAACTATCATAGTTACTGTTGTAAACATTAGGGTCACTTATTACTAGATGTTTACCATGATTAGACGTTTTTCGAGTTTCCTGATATCCCGACGCAGTTGCATGCGTCATGATCACAACTCATCACAACTCATCACAACTCATCACAACTCATGAACTAATAAGTGATAAGTGATCCTAACAGTTAAATCGTAGTTAGTAGGTGCCTTCACTTCATTAGATTTTTTTTTATCCCATGTAATAGGGAAGATTATAGACATCTATCGGGCGCAGTTCCAGACCCCAGGTTGTCATTGAGAAAATGCATAATGGAAAAACCTTATAACACTTTTTGCCTGACGTGGATCTCATGCAGTAGCGCTCGTGATTTACTATGACACCGAGACAGTCCTAAGAGTTTTATGTGATTACTAGCTGTGACCCGCGGTTTCACCCGCGTAGTCTTCGTTCCCGTGGGAATATCGGGATAAAAAGTACCCTATGTGTTATTCCAGGGTCTAAGCTACTTACGTACCAAATTTCAGCCCAATCGGTTCAGTAGTTTTGGCGTGAAAGAGTAACAAACATCCATACATACATCCATACTTACAAACTTTCGCCTTTATAATAGTAATATTAGGATTGCTAGTAATATCCTAATAAGAATCAAAATAAAATAAATAATTGTTGATTTCACAAGTGAAGGCGTTGGTGTAACATTAACATTTCACAAGTGAAGGCGTTGGTGTAACATTAACATTTCACAAGTGAAGGCGTTGGTGTAACATTAACATTTCACAAGTGAAGGCGTTGGTGTAACATTAACATTTCATAAACAAATTTAACTGATTAATCTCTAAGTTAACCATCCTTATACATTTATGAGAACATCATGTATGTGCGTAAAAATTTACATAAATTAAAATTAAATAGTGACCTTCATAATTTTAATACTAGGAATAAAGACAAAATAGCTGTACCTAGCTTTAGATTATCTAAAACAAATAAAAAGACATTCTTAGGAAATAGTGTACGTTTCTATAATAAAATCCCAAAAGAGATTACTGGGCTCTCAGAGGGTAAATTCAAAACCTATATAAAATCTACTTTACTAAGGAAGGCTTATTTTATAGTCAACCAGTACATAGAAGACAAAGATGCCTGGAAACTTCTGCATAGCCGCCTCGCGGCACCTTCAAAGAAAACGAATGTAGCCAAATTCATAGAATGTAGCCAAAGCCAAATTCAAAAAAATTCAAAGAAAACGAATGTGAAACTATCTGTTGAAAAAATTAAGCCCTACAAGTTTCTTGTGCGTTCTTCTTGTAGAGGTATCTTTCCGAACGCACGGTAGACTCAGTACTGTTTATCTTCATTGACGTGCAAAAGTGTCAGATTATGACCTATTTGAATAAATCTGTTTGAGTTTGAGTTGAACTGCAGAACTTACCACCTTAGAATAAATTATTATGAACTATTATAAAACTTATGTGGTATAAAATAAACCAGCAATTATATAAAATATCAGATTCCACAAGCGGAGGTCTACCTCCATCTCCACCTGCCTACTGCTGCCAGAGAGAGAGAGAGAGAGTTTATCAAATAACTGTGAAGTTTTAAACTGGAAGCCATAAAAACATTTCCCTTTACAAAGTACGAGAAGGTTCTCTTTAGCAATTAGAAGCAATTATAAGTTCGTTTACATTAGAAATAGAACCGAGCTCTGGACTCTTGCGGTGCGAACTAACCTTCATTTATTTTAAGCCGATTAAAATAATATCCTACTAATATTATAAATCTCAAATTTCAGTACAATGCAAAACGCTAGCGAATGCTAACTCACCTCCAGCGCCATCTAGAGTGGTTTTGGTTAGATTGATAGATGGGATGGATGTTTGTTACTCTTTCACGCCGAAACCACTCAACAGATTTGGCTGAAATTTGGTATGTATGTAGCTTAGATCCTGGAATAACACATGGGTATTTTTTCCGATATTCCCGCGGGAACGATGTCTACGCGAGTGAAACCGCGGGGCACAGCTAGTTTATATATTACACTCTTGAAGTACACACATCCGTAATATGGCAATACCGTTTTGAGTATTGAATAATATTATTTACCGATATTATTTTAGTTGTATCATAATTAACCCAGGAGGGACCGTCTCAGTTTCGAGATGGGCCATCTATCTGTCTGTTTTTACAGGTCTATTTTTTCAACCGATTAATTCTACACAAGATATTGCGAAGAATATTCCAAAATGGGGAGTGGAGAGGGGAAAAGAGAGGGGAGGGGGGGCTTGGGAAGTTTTCTGTAACGTTAAATATAGGCATATGGACATATTTCAATTTTTGAATGAAGGCTTTCCAGAAATCAAATTATATCGGCTAGTTTCTGTTTTGGAAAAACTAGAGATTTACTGAAATTTATTACTAATATTATGGAATACCCAAGTTTGTGGTATCTGTTCGGAGCGCGCGTGGAGGAAGACATCAATAATCTAAGCTTAAGATTGTGATCACAGGAGCGTCAGGCGCTCACCACAGGTTAAGCCCTACTTATAGATATGAGTAGACTATGGCAGTACGTTGGTACTATCAGTTATTCTGTGCCCTAAAGCTTAATCGACACTGAAATTAATAGAGGTGTAGCTGCTGTGCTTTGAGATGAAGATTTTAGGGAAGACTTACTCATAATCTTAGCAGAAACATAAACTTTGTGAGAATGTGAAGCTCCAGGCATCAGTGAGTCAATTGTATTACTGGTATAAAATTTAAAGTGGAATTCGTAGAAAGTTATGAATTGTTTTAGTAAGAGGAGCCTTGTAACGCAACACCTAAAACAATTACCGATAATTTGGAAGCAATCTAAGTTGAAACGACCTTCGACGTCGAGATACCTTCCTCTTGCGAACCAATTACTCACCGGAGTGGAGTGGAGTGGAGTTATTCAGAACAAATCCGGGATTAGTTTTAATGGCTGCTAAACAGGAGTTAGGCGACGCTTTACTGGGTAATTAATTTAATTCGACCGGTGAGGGCGTGGCCACATTTACAGCGCGAGGGACGAGAGGCGAGACGTACCTTCTACTGACCTTTATATTTCGAGTCTCTTGGGCTTTAATATTATATTATTTTAGCCTATACTAGGTCTACGTTCAGAAAATAAATATGATTTAGTCTAATTGGTCTACCTTAACCACTAGTGGTTTTGTGAAAACAGTAGATCTCGCAAGGCCTTTTTAATAACCATGCAAATAACATTCTCCTTTCCACTCCGCCACTCTCTTTTTGGATTTTTTCGAAACATCTTGTATAGAATGAAGTCCTTAGTATGCCTCTCAAATTTAATTCAAATCCGTCTCCGAATAAATAACGCTGACAGCTAACTTCATCCCTCTCCCCTCTATTTTACCCTCATGCGATCAATAAAAAAATTAAATAAAGGAATTTCTGTTCCATTTTTCATCAAAATCGATTGAAAATAGCAAAAACCTGTAGGCGAGAACAGATAGACAGACTGACAGAAAAAAGCATTTTTGGCCGAATCACCTGAATATCCCAAAATCCTCACAGGAGCGAAATCCCTACAGGGCTTCTAGTATTATATAATGTGGGATTGATACTGCATATCTATTATTGTTTCATTTTGTAATGGCGCTTGCTCCGACTTGTATCTATATCGTTGTATCGGTTGGTCCCCTGACATGTGTATGACCCGCTAACCACCGCGAGTGTGACCACACCCTGCTCCACGCCGCGCCGCGTCGACGTCACTCGTTGGATTCAGTTAACGCGCGTCGACTTCGCTAAGCCTCTCCGTAATCCTGAGAACAATGTTATAAGACGTTTTACACTCATTTCAAAGGATTTATGTTTCGGCCATGAATCTCATTTGAATGTACGAAACATCACACTTCAGTAGGTACTAAATCAATAATACCTACTCGTATTACTACGCGTGACAAAAAGGTGGAGTAATAAGTACTTAAGGGGGTCCATCTACGCGTCAAAGTGAACAATTTCCAGAGGTAAAGAAAAATGTCGAATATTTATAGAAAATTAATCAGCTGATTGCTAAATATATATTGAAAGGTGTAATAATACTTGAAGGTGTATATACCCAATAATCTGAACAACTTTCAAAAGAAAGTATTGCTAAATTAGCAAGAAAATTAACGACTTCCCATACAAATATATCGATCAGTTGATCCATTAAGTGTTTTTTCGAGAATTTTTAAATGCTTTCTTAAGCATGTTGCTTGGTTTGATGGGTACATGCCAGCCTCTTATGTATTACTGCATCTTTATGGACAATCTATAATAATAATATGAATAAGCATCATAACCAAAAATCATTTCATCATTATCTCAGCTGTAGGACGTCTACGGCTGGACATAGCTCCAAAGCTCGTTGTGCGACTATATAAGTATTCACACAAAGTCAATAGGCACACCTAATTTAGGTAGGAAGTTTAATAAGATAGCATTCAGAGTGAGAAAACTAGTCGTAACTCAGCATCAGCTGGGCTGGTCAGGGAGCTCCGGGCAAGCGGCTAGCTTAACTGGGCAGTACAGGGACTGTGGCCGCCAGCGGGCAAACTGCCTCAAGATATAGACGTTTAATTAAACGAAACAATCTCCCTCGCAGCTAACATCCTAATAGTCAAACTTCAGTGCACAACTAGGCCAACATTCCATACTTCGTTTACAATATAATACATTATATCCCTTATCTGTAGTTGTGTATTGTGTATCATCCAAGCATCCAACACGAATAGTTAATCATGTTTAAACTGTTCGCCCATTATACCGGTACGTAATAGGACCGTTATATGAACGTATGGCGTGCCGCGTGCCGTTATGGAGGCAACATCGTTGTCGTTTGCTCCGCTTATATTTTTTCATAAATGTGGTCTAAAGTGTTAATTAACTATTCACAGTTGTGTATTATTGTAGTACAATACTCTACGATTATTTTGGTGTATCGTTTGTGACATTTGATGTAGAAATACGGAAGATATAAACAAAAGCATTCTCACAACTTTTTAAAATAATGCAACGGCCGTTTTGCTCGCGCGTTATTTGTTTTAAATCGTAAGATAATTATTGCATCGCCGCGGTGACGTTGCGGACCGCGGATCACCCCCGCCCGCCACCCGCCCGCACGTCGCTCACTCCTGCGCTACGCCGTGCCGAATTTTTTACGGATTATTTATTTTGCATTTAATACCTACTAACCAGCTTATTAACAACTCTAACATTTGCTTTCTGGGAAAGCTTGAAAATGGATTGCTCTGCATGTTGTTCTCCTGTTATTGGTGAAGAGGGCTTACATTGTACTGCAAACGATTGTAATAAATATTACCACCTGTTATGCCTCTACCCGAACGGAAGAAACATCGCTACTGATATTTCCTGGATATGCCCGGAATGTCGTTGTTCCGTTAGAAGAGGTGGCGACAACAGCCTGACCCCTGTGGGTTATTCTAAAAATCTGCGTGATCCAAATATCACCATCAGGAAAAAGATACCTCCAACAAATTCTGAGCATGAATACCAGGAATCAGACGAAAGTAATACATCTGCTGAGATTATGAGCTTAAAACTTGAAGTACTGCAAATGAAAAAACTACTTGAGAAATCAGTTGCTCTAATAACTGATAATAACATCATAACTGAGAATTATGCCTCTCAAGTTGAAGTGCTGCAAAACCAACTTGTGGAGCACCAGGCAGCCAACTTAGCTATGACATCAGAACTTAAAAAGTACGCCTCTCAAGTAGAATTACTCATTAATGAAGTAAGACAATACAGAATGTCCGCTATAACTGAGAATCGTAAAGAACCACTTAATATAAATAATCAACAACGTCTTGAACAACCAGTAGCTCATAACCTGAAAGAGAATACTACTCCTACTTCAGCACAAAATCAGACGCAGAGAAGGAAATGCATAGTGAAAACAACGTCAAACCCCGAACCTACTCCCAAGCAGGCGCCCGTCTTAACACCAAAACCTATAACATCACACAATATCAGTGGAAATATATCCCATATAACCCATGACGCAGAGAAGCAACAAGAAGACCTAGTGGTCCCCGTGGCTGTTGACATCAACGACATTCCCGATCTGAAAGAACAGGAATGGACCGAAGTAAGGAGGAAAAGCCGACGACCACCTGCACTTAGAGGAGCCGCTGGTCCTACAGTAACTACTCTCAGGGCTATGGAATCACGTCGATATTTACATCTCTGGAATATGGCGTCCAGTGCCGAAGAGATAAAAGATTACCTGCGCAATCTCTGTCCAACTGCTACGTGTACTGTAGATGAGAACGCCCCTAAAGGCCCCTACAAATCATACAAAATTGGAGTACCCGAAGCTCACTTTAAGACGTGTTTCTCAATTGAGGTATGGCCAGTTAACGCTCGCATCAAAGAATGGGTTAATGTAAGGAAACCAATAAATGCACAATCTCTACAAAGTACCCGGCCCTTTCGTGATTCCAAAAGCGCACATTAAGTCGAATAGCATGAACATCTTTTACCAAAATGTGCGTGGCCTTAAAACAAAGCTTCAAGTTTGGCGTAACCACCTAACCGTCTTGGAACACGACTTAGTTGCGGCAACTGAAACCTTTTTAGATGAAACTGTTGGCGACAGTGAACTTGTGTGTGGTGACTGGTCTATTCTACGTCGTGATAGATGCACACCATGTGGGGGTGTTCTACTTGCGGCAAGACCCCCTATCGTTTTGCGCCGACGTCGGGACTTAGAGACTGATAAAGGTGAAGATCAGTGGGCCAGTTTCACTTTGTACGGTCGCCCCTTTTATGTATGTGTCGTCTATATAAAGCCAAGTGCTAATGATAGTGAATACTTAAGTTGGTTTTGTAAAGTCGAAAGTTTTATTAATATTTTAAAAGGCTCGGTTTTAATTCTAGGAGACATTAATTTAAATAGTGCCAGCTTAAATGTCAAAAACTATTACTGTTACTTTTTATCATTCTGCAGCCTCGTTGAAAAGAACTTTGTAGCTAATCTGTATGGTGGAATGCTTGACATTGTTTTGGTCCGGGAGAGCGATAAGGTGCATGAAGTGACGACTGTTTCTTGTACGGAGGGAATGGTCATCCCTGACGTGTATCATCCTCCCTTAGATATTCAATTTAAAATTGACACATCTCATTCATCTAACATTATAAAGCCTAGTAATATCGATCCCAGTAAAGACTGGAATTTCTCGAAATGTGATTATAAAAAATTATTCAGCTCAATCTCTCAACTTACATGGGATGATCTATTAAATAGTCAAGATGTTAACACTGCTAGCTCAACTTTTTATGCTAAAATATACAGTGTATTCGATTTATGTATGCCTAAAAAACGGCGCAACGGAACTAATAGACGCTATCCCGTTTGGTTTACCGGCGACATAATTCGAGATACGCAACACAAACTAGAACTTCACAAATTATGGAAACGCACATTGTCTCAAGAATCTTACAAACTATTTTCCGATTTGAGAGCTGACCTCAAACTACGAGTATCATCAGCGTACTGCAACCATACGCATGATATAGAACGTAACTTAAGAGCTAATCCTCGTAAATTCTGGCAGCACATATCTAGCCTGCGGTCGAAGGGTGGGTTTGAACCTAATGTTACTTACAATGGTATTGAATTTTCTGGCCCAGAAGCCGCTGAGGCATTTGCTTCATTTTTCGCAAGTGTTTTTCTGCTCGATATTCCTCAACTTAATGTTTCTTCAATAGACTGCAATAGCACTAACCGAGATAGTAATTACATCAACATAGCAGAGTTCACTTTGGATGACGTCATTTCTGGTATTAAGAGTCTTAAAGCTAATAGTTCAGTAGGACCTGATAATATCCCACCAGCCGTAATTCAAAGTGTTAGTAAAATTCTCTCCAAACCTCTATGTCATATTTTTAATCTTTCCTTAAAATCTGGTATATATCCAACTCAATGGAAAATTACACGAGTAATTCCAATACCAAAAGTTCAAATAAGGTAGCAGTTGAGGAATATCGACCTATAGCTATATTGTCATCCCCTGCCAAGATCTTTGAAAACATTATTCATAAATATATCTATACCCAAGTGGAAAAGTACTTATGTAATGAACAGCATGGCTTCAGAGGGAAAAGATCAGTAAACACTAATCTACTGACACTTGTAGACTTCATTTCAAAAAGACTTGATTGGGGATGCCAAGTTGACGTGCTTTATTTCGACTTCCGGAAGGCGTTTGATAGGGTTAATAATGATGTTCTGCTGGCGAAATTGAACAACATAGGCTTTGCTCCGGGCTTGCTCCGAATGCTTGCGGACTACCTTCGCGACCGCCAGCAGTTTGTTAGGCTTGGTCTTTATGAGTCTCAGCCCTATCACACGCGTTCCGGAGTCAGTCAAGGGTCTATATTAGGCCCTCTGTTATTTTTACTAATGGTGAACGACCTACCCAACGTTATCTACCATGCTGAAAGCCTACTCTATGCAGACGATCTTAAAATTTATGCAGAGATCAAATCAGAAGCGGACTGTTTGGCACTGCAAAGGGACGTCGACGCTATACATCAGTGGAGTGTGTCAAATAAGATGGACTTTAACCCTAACAAGTGCTATGTCATGACCTTTGGTCGAATACGACATCCAGTCTTCTTCGATTATAAAATGGATAAACAAAATATCAATAGAACTTTTGCCATGAAAGACTTGGGTGTCACTTTCGACCAAAAGCTGACATTCCACAGTCATATTATTTCTTTAGCAAAGGACGCCTTTAGTCGTCTGGGATTTGTCCTCAGAAATGCTAGAGATTTCAGAGATATTAAGGTTGTTAAGCAATTATATAATGTTCTGGTTCGCTCCAAGCTGGAATCAAGTTCAAGTGTTTGGAATCCACACGAGAGCACATATAAACTCCAACTCGAAAAGGTCCAAAAGGCGTATTTGCGATTTCTCTACAAAAAATC
The DNA here is from genome assembly GCA_947063395.1 of Hemistola chrysoprasaria. Classification (NCBI taxonomy): domain Eukaryota; kingdom Metazoa; phylum Arthropoda; class Insecta; order Lepidoptera; family Geometridae; genus Hemistola; species Hemistola chrysoprasaria. The sequence continues at coordinate 200,965 of OX346732.1, forward strand.
TCATGGTTTCTACCCATTTTTGTATCCTACAAAATTCCTGTTAGGGCATCTAGGGTATAACTCGTTAGAAGTTCGACGTGCTTACGATCAAATAGTAATGGCCTGTAAGATTTTGCGTGGAAAGATAGATTCTTCAAACTTAAATGATGAGCTGTGTCAATTATATGTCCCAAACAACTATACGCGAAGTAGGAAGCACAAGTTATTTGCTGTGCCGTTCTCCCGCACTGCAGCGCGTGCATCCTCTCCTCTCCCTCGCATGCTCACAGCACTCAATGCTCTCCTGGACCAAAATACTGAGTGTGATGTGTTCGCTGACAGATGGACCTCACTTCTGTCCATGTGTCTCACAAACTGTGAGCTATGTTTTTAGTATTTTGTAAGTATATTTATTATTATTATTTTTTATGTTGAAACTTTGATTCTATTTTTATTAGTTATTTTTTTAAAATTTTTATTATTGTACTTAGTTTTAATGTTCCTATAGCATAATATTATTTTTAGAATTTATTACATAAAGATGTCAATTATTGTAATTGGTTCCGGCCGTTATAATTGAAAATAAATAAATAAATAAATAAATAGTATCCGCCCCCTTATTACGAACAGCAGTAGAAGTGTGGAAAGCGTTTAATTGCTTAATGTCTGCTGTCAAACGGCATACACGTTTGAGAACAAAATTTACTGCTATGTTGTTACGCGATTGCATGTTCGTAATACCACCCCCTCCTGTCAGGCGATGCATACGGAACGGTGTATCTTGCCCTCTGTACGCCGCCGTCCCAATTGTACCATTAAATTGTACCGTTATTGGTACAATTGGGACTGTTTTGTCCCACTAGCACCATTTCCACCCCCACTAGGTAGTTACTATAATAGTTTGCACCTAATGACCGTATCAACACCGTTCTCATACAAATTGTTGACAGAGAGCTAACGCTCCGTGCACGACAAAACCGTTTCAGTATGTAGACTAGATAAAATATACATTTCTATGCAATTAATATTTATTTACCGCTCACGGCCCTATAACGATCCTATAACGTACTGGTATAGTGGACAAGGCGCTTAAACACATGTAAATATTATAACGTCTTGCAATAAAGTTCTGTTTATCTTTATTACTATGAAGTATGGGTGAGTAACAAGTGTGTATCAGTGAAATATATAGGAACCTTGAGGAAGGGTTACTTGTACCGTTATTATTATGACTCCACACTAAGTAATAGGATACAGAAGAAGGACACAGCTCGAGGCTACGCGTTCACTGTACAGTTTCGGCACTTTGCCCACCGGTTCGTATAGTAACGACGAAAATCTGTTCATTTAAACACAAATATTGTTATAGACAGTCGGATCACTTCGTAATCTATCGATCCGTCTGGTTGTCCATCTGTGTCTCTGTCCGTTTGGCAAGACCCTTTTACTCGGGAACGCGTTAAGGTATCAAGTTGAAACTTATATTATCAACAAGTCTACGGTCCCTTGCTGCTGTAAAAAATAAAACTTCTAAGTCAACAATCAAAAGATACGGCTATTTTTCCGCACATTTCCATACTTTGCGCAACGGACTGAAAACGTCTAGGGTACATGCTTATGGCGAGCCGTTGAGAAGTAGCGACCCCACGTATACCTGAATTCTCCCGAGGAAGGGTTATGTTCTTCATATCCGGCTTGCCTTCACCGGCCGGTCGGAGTGAATACTGACGAGGAACAGTTCCTTCACCTCTGTCTTGCCTTCACCGGCCGGTCAGAATGGAGTCGCGAGAGCCTCGTGCTCGAAAGAGGATGTGAAGCATAAGTGGCGAGTGGGCGAGCTTGATGCGACCCGAGGCTAACGCGTGTAGACACCTCTCCTACCCTTAGCCGCTCACACCAACGTTCTCCTTCTAAGTGTCCAATATTTTTATCGCCGAATTAATATTTTTTTTACTTGTTTCAGGTAAGTGAATAAACTCGAGTCTGAACCGGAACGACACCGTCAGCTGCACTCTTCCTAGAGAACCTCTTCATATTGACGCGGCATCCTAAATGTAGTAAAATTTTCAAATCAGGTTTCATAAATGTGAGAATATTTCACAGCGTGTCGTGTAATCTGTAGCTGTAGTGCACGAGCATAAAGCAGAACCCACAGAGAACTCACACTAAAAGACTCCATTTTCATGTATATGTATGAAAATAAAATCACCAACATTAGTTATAGTTTTTATTGGACTGTTCAAACTTCAAACATTAAGATAAGATTATATTAAGAGGATGTGAAGAGCTAAATAAACGGTCGCTTACAAAACATGCGCACAAAAATGTTCGATAAAAACAAAACTATAGTTTTTGCATTTAATTTAAAAAATATCCTTCATAGGCCTTCATTATAATATTATTTATGTACAATACACAATACAGAAAACGCAAAAAAATAAATTTATACTGGAAAACGTGTAACAATTAATGAGCAGCCTGTTGAGATGAGAGTATGTCATGTGCAAATATTGAATCTAATGAGGGCTGGTGGTTATGCAGTGCCACTGCATAACCTTGGCAAAAGTACTCCCTAGAGCGTTGTCTTTTATAATGAGCAGTCTATGGTAGAATCTAATTCACGTCCAGCTCATACGGACATGTTTTATAATAGGTGTGTGAATTTGGAGAGTATTCTTGATATTAACTTCACTCCACCCGTTTAATTTGAGCGGAGAGCGCTAGTTCACACACACATCACCGTTTCTTTATACTATGAACTGATAATATTTTTGTCAATAAATTATGAAATATTTGTTATTCTAGTCTAAGCTTATAAAAAAGTAATAAGGCTGAGCTGCACCAACTGACTTGAACAATAATCAACGGTTGACCGGTCGTCAAATTTCTGGTTACACTAATATTACGCGGATACGTTAATGTTAACGTTATGACGACATTTATTTAACAGCTTAAGATCAAACTGACGCAATTATTGTTGAAAGAGTGTTTTTATTCAGTGGAAGAAATTATAAAATGTTAATTTAATGAGTGAGGAACATTTTGTTGTCCGTCTGTCTGTCTGTCTGTCTGTCCATCATCAAGTTGAAATTGATATGAACTACTCACTCAGATCTGCGGTTCCTTGTGGCTGTAAAAAATTCATACTTCCAAGATAACGCAATTAAAAGTTATAACCATTTGCTGCATATTGTTATAGTTATTTGCTGTAGTTTACAACTAGATGGCGCTGTTCTTAGTGAATGAAGCGGTAGCGTTTTGTTCAGGTATCTAGGTATGGAATCCTACATTATGCGTACATACGTATGCCTTAACAATTTATTTGAATGATTTGTGTCATTTTTAATATCTGCATTTCTGACATTTTTATTGATGAATTAATTAATTTATTATTATGTATTTATTATTCGCCGTGGATTGCCGGCTATAGATATACCCATTCTACTTTCTACCCGCGGTTGCCGTAAGAGCCGGCTAAGGGTTGTCAGATCCAAAAGATGGGCAGCAGCGTCCTCAGCGTAAAATTCACCAAACTGCGTTCGCCGACTCTCCTGTCAAGCGTGGCGAGTATTGGCAAACCCCCGCTTTGTAAGGGAGTCCTATGTTCAGCTGTGGACTTGCTACGGCTGAGAAGAAGATGTATTATTATTGAATCTTTTTATTTAACTTTAATTATTGTGCTTTTAATGTGTTTTATACCTATGTTATTATTGTGTTATATTTCAAATTAAATCCTTGAATTAAATAAATGAAATGAAATGTTTAAACGTTAACCAGAGATTTGACGATCAGACCAGCATTATATAATGTTTAAGATTAGTGGGAGCATCTGCTTTGCAAGTTTTTTTTATGATAGTGAGTGACAAAACGAGCAAATCAGGTGCTTGATGGTAAGCATCATGATCGCCCATATCAGACACAGTGCCACCCAGTGTTTTAAAATTAAAAATTCTACGCGGCACTGCACTGAGCCTGTGACCCTGTGATAATAGTTGTTGAATCTCGTCATGCCCAGTAATTTAGCTGGTGACATTGCCCTTCAGACCGGAACACAGTAATGTTTGCACCTAATGTGCAATCTTCCGGTCCTGTTATTTAATTTATAAGCTACAGAATTATTAAATTTTACGAGGTATACCTACAATTGATTTATAAGGTTGATAATAAATTCATTAAGCATTTTCTGATCTAAAATAACCACTAATGTAATAAGAAAAGTTATTAGAAACTGTAATCTCAGATAGAGAAAGGAATGCTCAGACGGTACGGACATAATGTCACAGAACAGATAATAATTATACGTATAGAATGGACACTGTCATCCGCCTACCAATCGGGTCTTCCGCACCCCTCCAGCAGCGAGATTGAGCTCTCCACGAGCCCGCTTCTATGGGAAATCACCTCACGCACACTCTTGCGCGTGTACTAAACTCCACGTGTGCAGTGTATTAGTTATAGCGCGCGGCTTTTTTAAGGGATTGAGTCGAGTATCCGGGGCGTGATAATGTGGAGAGGATGGATGAAAGATTAACAAAAAATTATAAGACGAGTATATAATATGAACAAATCGGTACGGATTGAAAAGTACGCCTAGACTTTTAATAAAGAAATTGATGTTGTCCTAAGGAAAGGACAGTTTAAAAGTACATGTATGAACTTTGCGATAAAGTGTAATAATTAATGTATGTCGATTATTAAATTATTGGATAAAAGTGAGAGATGGTTGATTTAGTTTTGATATAATATGAATTACATTATATCTGACTAGAACATTTTGTGATTTTTTTTTTTTTTTATGCGATGAGCGGCAAACAAGCGGACGGCCTGCATGATGAAAAGCAGTTACCGTCGCCTATTGACACCTGCAACACCAGGAGTGTTGTCGGTGCGTTGCCGACCCTTAAAGAGTTTATAAATACCCAAGTCAGAATCTCAAGTTAGAATGAATATTGAATAATATTATTATCATACACCAAGTAATCACGAGAATATACCTATAATATACCTATATACGGTAGTAGAGCGCGGAGTGGCAGTCAATATATCGCCGCGGTGTCGATCCATCGAATCAACATTTTTATCGAACAGCCAATTTTCTAGTATCTCGGCATCGCATCGCCGGGAATTCCTACCCTTTGGCTATTTATTAAAAAGCCTATATATTCTGTGTTTTATCTCTTGTCTGGCGTCGCATCGTGTTCCGTCTACCCTCGTCGGATCTAGATCCTAAGAGTAAGTAGGCCCGGCGCTTCCGATACTTCGCTGACTCTTCCTTTGTGCCTCTCTGCTGACGGAATAATTAACTATTAGTGTACTACGAAACTTTTACAAATCTGATACATTTTTCCTGAAATGCACAATTAAGACTATGGCGTACAGTGTTGTACCGCGTAATTTATCCAAGGGAAAACAAAATGGTTTGCAGAGCTTTTGTTTGGTACATTATATGAAATTCTGTTTTTACAAAATATATTTTTTCCAGTAAAAAAGTATATAACATAAAGGAATAAATAATGATTATTAAAATTACTTGAAAATAGTGTTTCAACCGGGGTCCGGACCGGTTCGACGATATACCTACGATATCAATAATAATAATATCGTAGGTATATTATATCGGCGCGTTCATCAAGTGACTCAAGCGAGCGTAAAAATAAAATCAAATGAAAGTCAAACGAAATAAAGAGGAATAAATGAACCGAGAGCGGCTCGTTAATAACTGAATCATATTCTGGTTCGAGTTGAGTCGAGTCTCTCGTTGCTCGCACTCGCTCGCTCGCAACTTCCATTTCACGAATCCCTCCATTACGTTAAACATTTTAATTTTGATACAAATTGCTCGTAAATTAAAATGGTGACGCTTCCGCGACAGCCGTGCCATACTTCCCAGCACAGAACATAAGCTTTACATAGCATTATTATCATATTAATCTAGATTAGGATATAACACAGCGACAGTTCGGGTACGATTGAGGTAAAAATACTTGCCACTGATTAATTACGGATTAGTTTCTTCTTAATAACTTATTATTAAAAGTATGTGATCGCGTTTATTATGTCATAGCTAATTTTTATATATAGGTAGGGTTGATTAAAGTCAAATAGGCAAGACGTCAAGTTATTGGTAAAGTTTATGTACTGCGTCGCCGCAATGACCCTGTACTTCCGCTCTTTTAGCGAAAGCTCGAAACAATTTCCACGGGAGCGGCCGCGGGACGAATGTTATAACTTTTTTCGATTAATACCGATTGTTGCCGACGAATTAATTTCAATAACATTATTATTGGTTTATTATATTTACAAATTGAATTATAATTTCATTCTATAAGCTTTCAGCTACAGGATCTTATTGAACCTCAACTAAGGGAAAGGTAAACGAAGTTCTGAAGGGTTCAGTTGACTGCGTTCTTCTGCACAATAGGCATGCTGACAGATTTTGAAATCCCGTTTCTTAATGTAGGTACACGTCTAATATTACCGAAAAAAACATTTTTTCAGAATAAAATTACATTTTACCGCAAATTAATGCATTTTTAACTTTCTAATTTAAAATGAGCGCGAAAACGCTCGTATGTGTCATGGCGTCGGGTCCTGACGTCACGCCTAAGTAAATATTTTATTTTTGCCTTAATAAAACCTTGTTCCATCTTCGATGATTCCTGGATTACCACGAATATATAACAAATCAAGTGACTGATCACAACACAACAAAAGTTAATGCGATATGGTGAATATTTACTTCAAGTGTTTATACTCTCAGTAAACAGTTTACTTAGGCGTGACGTCATTCGCTCGGATTAGCGTTTCAGTTAAGATGGAAAAACCAGTTACGCGTCGCGGTTTCAATAGGCAGCATAATCTCTTTCATATAGACAGAGGACGGACAGTAGCGCGTGCGATGTCACCTCTAGTTCTACCTCTGCGCCACCTTAATGCACTCCGCGATACCAACACTGATTTTAACATTTCTTTTGACAAATGGTCTACCATTATACCTGCAGTAATAAAATATTGTGAGAATTTAAAAGATCAATGGAGCTATGCAGGTAAACCTGATGATAATTACTTAGCTAATTAATTTAATTTTATAATGTTATTGAATTTACTGTATAATAATAGCTATAGACTGCCTCGGTGGCGTAGAGGGCGCATGCTCGACTGCCAATCAAGAGGTCCCGGGTTCGATCCCCAGGTCAGGCAAAGTGTTATATAATGGATTTTTCCATTAGGAAGTATCTCAAGATGATTTCAGAGATTGACTTCGATAGGTGTTATCCTTTACCTGAAGAGATCAAAAGCTCAAAGGGGCCTTTGCAATTATCATATTATCATCTCAGACGTAGGACTTCCACTACTGGACATAGGCCTCCTCCTTAAATAGGTATTTATATATAGTCCCATAGCAGGTACCAGGTACACCCACATTTAGCCAGTATGTAATTGGTTCCATGTAATAGAGCAATAGGCTCGCGCTATTGCCATCTACCGGACACAGTTCCAGACTCTAGGCAGTTATTGAGATAATTCCTTTTGGAAAAATCCAATATTTAACTCTTTGCCTGACCTTGGGATCGAACCCGGGACCTCATGATCAGCAGTCGAGCTGGCGCCCACCACGCCACCGAGGGAGGATTTTGAGTTATACCTAACATAATATGTCACATACATAATATAGTCACGCCTCGTTCCCCTTGTAGTAGGCTATTACTACTATTTCTCTCCATTTGCTACGATCCTGAATCCTGACAAACGATTTCGGCTTCTTCCACTTTCATGACATGCTTCATACATATTAGGTATCCCTATACCACTTATGACTACATATTACAATATGACTGACTCGGTGGTGTATTTTACAGCCACAAGGGACCGCAGATCTGAGTAGTTGACATCAATTTCAACTTGATACCTCCACGCGTTCCCGATGAAAAGTATCTTGACAGACGGACAGACAGACAAACAGACAACAAAGTGATCCTATAAGGTTTCCTTTTTCCTTCAGAGGTACGGAACCCTAAAAACGATATCATTATTATCTTGTGTGCATGTTGTTTGTAAAACAATACACATTTCTGGTAAAGAGATAGCGAGATGCGGGTCTCCCTCGCACGGCAGCACGGCATGGGCTACATCAGGGCGCTCGTCTCGGCCCGCTCGCGCTATATCTCTCGCATACTGGATTCCGCTCACGGCATTTCATTTCATTTAATCCACCAAAGTATAATATTGAACGTTATAATAGGCAAGTCATACATAATATAACATATTACATTACATTATTACAATGATACACATTATTCATTATTGTGAAATTTAACATAATCTTATTAATATTATCTCTATAAAATCACCTATCCAACCGACGAATGGAACCACATCCTATATATTAAAATTGTCCCTAGAAAAGAATAAGCCCTACAAGTTTCTTGTGCGTTCTTTTTGTAGCGGAATCTATCCGAGCGCACGGTAGATTTATTAGTTACAAGCTGTGCCCCGCGGATTTACCCGTGTAATCATCGTCCTCGAAGAAATATGTGGTTAAAAAGTACTCCATGTGGAGTACATTAAAGTAAGTATGCACATACCAAATTCAACTCAATTGGTTTAGTAGTTTTGTTAAATAAATGTTCTTTGAGTTTGAGTTCAAACATTTATTCCATGGATTATATTATGCGCAATATAAAGCTCTTATCCAACTTAAACAACGTTAAAAATTAGTGATTCCGAAAAGTTGTGAACCTTCATTTCAAACCCCCATACTCCATAGCCCGCACCGTGAGAGCACTCAAAAACTTTCCACATACGAATAATCGTACTCCGTATAATCGACTCCGCGTTCAATTGCTCTATTGCTAACTTTGAATATAACCCAGCAGTTACTCCGTTATCTGTATAACTGGTTATAAATAGCGGTAATGGTTGATAACGTTATATTATAGCTGATAACACCGCATTAGTATGCAAAGGGCCTGCGATTTTATAGTGTTTTGTGTTTATCTGAGGGAGGGTGTCCTATTGATTCGCATAATGTCTTTTGTCATAAAATTTTTCCGCATACATCATTTGTCTTAACCTCCTCTAGTCATAATATTGAAAATACATATTTTTTTGTAGTAATACAATTTATTAAAATTGTCCTAAAATTTAATTGCTATAATATTTTTGTGTATATTATTTTTTATTCCTATTGTTAGTTTTCATAATGGTTGTTATGTATAATTTTATAGTTAATAATGGTGTATGTCCTAATTTTTATTGTTCATAATTGTTATTGTATATAATCAGTATTGTACGTATTTTTGCAAGTGAGTTATAATATGATTATATACCGTAACATAGTAACACTCTTGTATTGCATTTATGCGTAGGATCTCGCCATAACTCACATACCCAATAGTAACATTTTTTATTTACTCGATTTCTTTTATATGTAAATCCACTGATATTTAATTTGTTGGCTCCTCTTTTTGTTGTAAATATTTTGTACTGGTTTTCCATTGTAATTATAATTTAAAAAGTCGTTTAAGCACTTTGTTCCAAATATTAACACTAAAATTTGACTTTGTGTTATTTTTATAATAATGAAACTACCTTAATTTTTATTCATAATCAATAATAGCGCCTTACTATAATATTTTTTATAGCAATGTAATATATCAACAATGTAATATATTTTTTCCGGCTCCGGCTGTCAAATAGTAAACAACTCTCTTTCGTGTGCATAAACAAAAGCGAATTAAAAGTGTGAAAAGTGAACAAAACTTGCCAACTTACGATTCGTCTGAAAGACCTAGTGCTCCATTGCATAATATACTAAGTTATCAGAATAAACACCACTTAATAGTGTACATTTGAAGACTCCAAAAATCCAAACAATTTTGAGGTTATAACAGAACCATTTGGAAAGTGACAGGCGAGCAGTGACGGCAACATCGCGATACCAACTGCTATTACGTTCCGTTTCATGCACGTATATTAGCTGTTGACAAGTATACAATACACAAATAGGAAAAAAAAAAAAAAAAACAAGATACGTTCCGATCTTCGGATAAATCTTGTCAACTACATAAAATACAACACTTATTATAATCATGGAAGAAAATTTTGAAAAACTTTTCGATAGACTTAAAATACAAATGGATCTTCAGACTAAAGAAATATCAGAAAATCTAACAGCTAAATTCGACGAAAAGTTACAACCATTAATAGAAGAAAACATTATACTGAAACAAAAAGTTGAGAGCTTAGAGAAGAAAGTTGATATATTAGAAAAAGACAAAAGGAAAAATAATTTGATGATTTTTGGACTTCAAGAAAAAGAAAAATCAAACACGGAACTAATTGAGGCCGCAGTAGGCGAAATAAAAAATATGGGAATCATGATAGATAAACAAGAAATAAATATGGCGCATAGAGTGGGAAAGCAACGGGACGATGGGAAAGACAGACCTATTGTCGTTACATTGACCACCTCTTGGAAACGAACGGAAATTTTAAGACACAAAAAGAAAGCTACAAACAACATCTATATAACAGAAGATTTCCCTAAATCAGTATTGGAAACAAGACGGCAACTGAAAGATAAACTTATAATGGAGAGGAAGAAAGGAAATTTTGCTTACATCAAATACGACCAATTAATAGTTATGGAGAACAAGCCTAATGAAAAAAGGAAAAGATCACCAACTTGTAGTCCACGTAATGAAGAGGCAATGGCGGGCCCATCATTCCAAAAACCAGCTTCGAAAGTAAGCCGAGCCAACGCCTTCGACTTAATGCGTCCACGAGCTAGCTCCCTAACATCAACTCTTGCACAGAAGAAATAGCAACTATCGTCCGGCTGGAAAAATAACACCAATACTAACAACAACTACAAGATAAACGATAAAACAAAAATCCCCAATCCGGCTGGTCACCGTGGGGAGCTCGACCAAAACCCTCTAGCTATTCAACAGCACCTTAAGTATAACCTAGAACCAAAAATGAAATTCGAACAGAAACAGGAAAACAATCATCAACAACAAAAATGTATTTGGAATATAGCAACATTAAATGTCAGAACCCTTCGAACCGAAGAGAGCCTATTAGAACTGGAACAAGTATTAAAAGACCTGAACTGGGATATCATAGGTATCAGTGAAATGAGAAGGATGGGAGAAGGTATAAACGAACGCAAAAACCTTATAATATACTACAAAGGTGAGATCCCTGGCTATGGAGGAGTAGGCTTCTTGATTAAACCTTACTTGAAAAATCTCATAGTAGACATTGTAGGAGTGTCAGACAGAATTGCCATTCTCCACATGAACATTCCAAACTTTAAAAAAAAATGGGCAGTTATTCAAGTATATGCACCAACTGAACAGGCAGATGTACATATTCTAGATATCTTCTACGATGACTTAAGAAAAACTATAGAAAGGTATCAAAATAACCACATCATCATCATGGGAGACTTAAATGCACAGGTTGGCTCAAAACAAAACAACGGAGAATTCATCATGGGAAATTATGGATATGGAAAAAGAAGCAGAAATGGTCAAAAGCTTATAGATTTGCTCCTAGAATACAATATGAATATTCTTAATACCAATTACAAGAAAAAGCCACAACACAAATGGACATGGTGTTCCCCAGGAGGAGAATATCGAAACGAAATTGATTATATAATTAGCAACAACCCTAAAGCTTTTATAGACGCAAGCGTGATCCAAAATTTAAATTTTAATACCAACCACAGAATGGTAAGGAGCAAGCTAAGTCTTAAACCACTGAAGAGAAGTCGGAAAAACATACAAAATCACCTAATAATGAACTCAGAAGAAAGGGAAATAGAAAAACAATATACATGGGAAGAAATTAACGGACAAATAATGGAGAATGAAACTGGGAATATAATAGATATCTACACAAATTTTGAAAAAGCCCTTTGCAAATGCGAAATAAAAATTACGAAACATGAACCAAAGCTTAGCAAAGAAGTGCTAGAACTCATAATAGAAAGAAAGCAACTAAACCAAATCAGAACTTCGAGCAAAGAACATTTGAAACGAATAACAAAAAAAAATAAAATTAAAATTAATTTTATTAATTTTATTAAGATTTAAGCAAAAAAATAAAGGAAGGAATAAGGCGACAAAGGAAGAAAAAGAGATTGCAAACATTTGAGAAAATAATTCTAAAAACGGGAGGGATAAAGAAAGCACTAAAAGAGCTGAGAGAAGAAGGGTCAGCATGGATGGTCAAAATGAAGAAATCTGGAAAAACTTTAACTAAAAGAAAGGATATAAAACAACTAGCTACGGGTTTTTATCAATCACTATATAATAAAGAAGATAAAAATGAAACATATAACCAACAAGAAAGCCTTACAGAGGAGCCATCAATAATGATCGAGGAAGTCAAGAAGTCAATCCTCTCACAGAAAATGGACAAAGCACCTGGACCAGACAAAGTTAAAAACGAATTACTGAGAGGTACATTAGATGAAATAAGTCCATTACTAACAAAAATTTTTAACAAGATTCTTAAAACGGGAACTATTCCAAAACAATGGCAACAAGCCCACATAATACTTATACACAAAAAGGGCGATAAATACGACATGAGGAACTACAGGCCTATCAGCTTAATCTCCAACATTTACAAAGTCTATGCAAAAGTAATTCTAAACAGAATAAGCAATACCCTAGACCAAAACCAACCCAGGGAACAGGCCGGGTTCAGAAAAGACTTCTCCACTATCGATCACATACATACTGTAAAACAGATCCTTGAAAAGTACAATGAATATGGAAAATTAATATACATAGCATTTATTGATTATACTAAAGCATTCGATAGCCTAAATCACGAGTTTATCTGGAGAAGTCTAAAAGAGCAAGGAATAAGCCCAACATACATTACCAACATTAGAAACATATATGCTAACAGCAAAGCAAGGATACGACTTGAGACTATAGGAAACGAATTCCCCGTGAGCAACGGAGTGAGGCAAGGAGACCCACTCTCCCCAAAGCTTTTCTCAGCAGTTTTAGAAAGCATTTTCAGAAAACTAGACTGGGATACAGTAGGCCTTAACATAAACGGTACAAGACTAAGTCACCTTCGGTTCGCAGATGATCTTGTTTTGTTCGAGGAGAATCCAAAAATGCTGGAACAAATGATACAAGATTTGTCAAAAGAAAGTACATTAGTAGGTCTAGAAATGAACGAAAACAAGACAAAACTTATGACAAACTCAATAGAGGTAGATATATATTTAAATGATAAAAGACTAGAATTTGTTAAAGACTATTCCTATTTAGGCCAAATAATCACCCTAGAGGATCAAACTACAAAAGAAATCAACACCAGGATAGCAAAAGGATGGAAAAAGTATTGGAGCCTTAAAGAAATATTGAAAAACAAAGACTATAATCTCACAATCAAAAGGAAAACATATAACACCTGCGTACTCCCTTGCCTCACATATGGGTGCGAGACATGGGCACTAACAAAATTTCATAGAGACAAATTACAAGGCTGCCAAAGAGCAATGGAAAGGAGTTTGTTAAATATCAAGAAGCTGGACAAAATAAATAACAAAATAATTAGGAACAAAACAAAGATAACAGATATACTGAAAAAAATTGACGAACAAAAATGGAGATGGACAGCCATATGATTCGCGACAAAAAGGAAAAATGGAGCAAAGTAGTCACAAACTGGTACCCCAGAGACGGGAAAAGAAGTAGGGGAAGACCGGTTACAAGGTGGGAAGACGAAATTAAACAAACAGCAGGACCATTCTGGAAAAGGGCTGCACTAGAAAGAAAACACTGGAGTGAGCTAGAGGAGGCCTTTGCCGACAGGCACTCGGATATATGAGACATAATATAAATATAAATTTAGAGAGTAGTTTAGTAGATTTTTTGTTATTTAGTATATTTCGAATAAAAGGCTTATTATTATAATATATCAACAGTTTGCTGCATAGAAAAGATGTTTACTACGTTATAAGTTAAGAACATTCAAAATTCTATTGGTTAGGTTAGGTTAGGTTAGGTTTAATATTTATTATGACAAAGTTAACATTCGAGCAATATACGAGTATGATTATGACACATAATTTTAGTGATAACAATAGTTAGGACATGTTAGGATTATGGCATAATATAATATGGTTATCAATGGTTAGGACATAGAATATTATAGGTTTCAAATATTAGGACAATTAAAACTATAACAAGTTATAATAGGAGTATTGACGTTATGACTGGTGATCATTAGCTATTACATATATTATGGCTTAAAATTTTATGAGTTGTAAAATTATGGCTAATAATAGTATGCGAATGAATAGGGAACCCTGAGGGAGAGAGTCTACAGGTAAAGCAGTGATGATATGGTTATGTAATTGAAGGTACGATCTTACTGATACTGGTGTCATATAATAGGTATATCAATAAGCTTGAACATTGCTGATAAAGGCAGCAGGACCACGCTGGATGCAGGCCGCTTACAACTGGTCTAGATGGAAATCTATGGGGGAGGCCTATGTTCAGTAGTAGACGTCCTATGGTTGAGATGATGATGTTAATTAATATTATCGTCATAATATATAATCATGGAAGTTATATGTTAGCTAATAAGCATGTTTCTGGGTTAAAAATTCAAAAGTGTTTTTTGCTCAATTTCCATCATTAGATGATCATATTGAATGTTGATTGATGTATTCCTTAGTACTTTGACAAGCCAAAATATATAAATTAAATATTTTCTTGTAATTAATTAATATCAATTGTTAAGGGGTATTTTACAGGAAAGCAAAAGTTGACCCTATGATCAGTATATTTTTCTGAACATATCAGTATTTATTTCAAACGGTTCAGAATTACTTCTATTTCAATCTGCAATTTGCAATCTGATGCCACTATAGTTATTGATTTTATTTATTGAAGTTTAAAAATGTATTTTTAAGAAATATTTAAATAATCTTTGAGAGTGAGTTTTGAGTTTGAGATTAAAAATTATTATGCTAGTTTGATTTTTAACATGTATTGTTTTGGATATATTATGAAAGTTTTATGCCATACATTCTAAGTTTCAAGGCTCTAGGATCAGCGGTCTGGGCTCGGCGTTGCATGTTAGTTAGTGAATTTAAGGTTTTGTAATATAAAATATAATAATAGTAATAATCCAGTGAATGGGGGAGTAAGTCTATTTGTCTGACCGTTAGCCGTTTATGTTTGTAAAAGTCGTGTTTAAACGCAATAAAGCAGCGAGTAAACATTTTACTGGCGATATAACTGATCTCAAACACATTAACACAACGGTTACTGTTACTGGAGTTTGAATGATATACCATCTAGCTATAGATAGAAAACTGCTTCAAGTTTGTTTATTACTACTACTGTTTTATTAGTTTTCCGATATGACAACAAGCCAATATAGGTAACCTAGACGCTATAAGTATTACTATAAGGACAAAAAAAAAATCGGCTTCTTAAGGTGTCCATTATTATCGCACTAAAAGCAAAAAACTCTTAGTACAGGTCTTATTAAATAAATATGTTGGGGTGCAGACGCAAACAAATTTATGAAGGATTTAGGGCGTAGGCTAGGTGAAGTGACAGGTGACTCCCGCTCTGGTTCGTTCCTGGTGCAAAGGTTGGCCATTGCCATTCAGCGCGGTAATGCTGCGAGTGTGATGGGCACCTTTGCCCAGCTGATGCAACAGGGCTCAACTATTTCACTTTTATCTTGATTGATCTGAAATATTTATGACTGGTTAATTTATTAATCTATTTTATTGATTTTTATTTCATTTAATAAATTATTAAAAAAAAAAAAAAATTAATTAACACATTCTTAAAATTATATCCCTATATTTTTATAGTGAAATAAATAGGTTAGGTTAGATGTCGCCCATACAAAATGAAAATACACAGATATGAAGTGTTTTGGATTTATTCCTTTACTCGTGATATAAGAACTTGCTTATTGCCAAAATTTCATGATGCTAGGCTAACGGGAAGTATCCTAGAGGTTTTCAGTCCGTTGCGTATTTTTTTACATCAGCAAAAGACCCTAGTAACCGAAGAACTCTAGGAACCAAAGACCCGAGTTGATTTCAATCTTAACTTGATATACCTTCACGCGTTCTCTAGAAAAAAGGTCTTGACAGACGGAAATACGGACAGACATACAGACGGACAACAGAGTGGGTTTAAAATCCTATACGGGTTTTTTTTTCTTTGAGGTACGGAACCCTAAAAACCTATATATATAGGTGGGTAAAAGTCAGAGTCAAAATAAAAGTACCCTTATTGTCAGAAACTGTCAGATATACGTATGTAAAAATTTATAAATTTCATGTGATTTTATCATCTGACCTTGACTTTCTGAATAATGGGACCACTGTGCGAGTTTACTCTTTCAATCAAAGAAAGAACAATAATTTTAAAGATAAGTTCACAGGTGACGACAATATCCGTGTACATATATAAAAAGTATACATATGCGATAAATATATTACTCGTAATGCAGTCTTCTAAGTTTTCGAAGCTTGTTAAAACCGAATATTTTTGGAACAATATTCGGTTTTAACAATACGATACAATCCAAAAAAAATTCTACGCATTAAACGCGGTCCAAGAGTTCGGTATAAACATGACAAGAGAGTCAGTTAACAAGGCGACTGGATCCATAGTAACAGCATTATCCAGTAGTAATTATTTAAGTAAATTAAAAGAGCCGCCGGAGTTCTGGAACAAAAACTGTAGCGTTCGGGTCGTTATAGCGACACAAATCGAGTTTTTCCCGAGACAAAGCTCCGGAGACAGTTGGCTCGCGACCAACAGCACCCACCGGGTGCCCGGCGCGTGTGGCGTGTGTTTCCTCGGATGCTGGGACAACACAACCACAAGACAACGTTTCAGAAGGGTATGCTTTCGACAAGCTTATGCAGTAAAACATAACACAATCACGCCTTTCTCCCAAAGGGGTAGGCAGAGGTGTACCCAGGACTCCCACAGTAGGTAAACCCACATTTCCCTAATATGTTTATTGGTAGATTATTGGAACCCATTGCCTTCTACTGGGTACAGTTCCAGACTCCAAGCAGCTATTAAGATTACTCCTAATCCAATATTTAACACCTTTCCTGAACCGGGGATCGAAACCGGGACCTCGTGATCGGTATTCGAGCTCGCGCCCACTACGCCACCGAAGCAAGCCAGTCGATGCAGTGATATTGCATAAAAACCGGCCTTCCCCTTTTTATTTTTTATTAGATTGTTTGTGCATAACTTGACATGAATGATATTATGTTTGAAGGAAGAAAGGATCCAATAAAATCCAGCCGACCACTCCTCGCACACAGCAACATATTATGGTCGATTTTGATTTCATACTGAATGAAATACATGAAAGCGGCGTCTATAGGTTGAAATGTCCGTGGTCGGATGGCGCGGCCGACGCAACGTCTGCAGCGATTCATTTGTGGTCGCATACGAACCGACTGCGCTGTCTTTGCACTTGTTACTGTTGTACTCCATACTATTTCGGTAAAATACTCTCAACTCCTAGCTATTTCAATACAAACATACGCTAGAGGAAAATAATTGTATATTCTATTGTGTTAGTAAAATAGTTGAGCTCGATCCCTCCAGAAATGTAACCTAATTTGTATGTTTTTATGAGCACGAGTATTAAAAGGGTGGTCTCATCAAGTCGACAATTCGAGTGCGCATAGCTACCCTGTCCCTTACATGGAATGTATGCGAGGAATTTATGATAAACTGGCTTCTAGCAGTACCTAATATCTGCCCTCAGGGTGGATGGCAGTAGTTAGGTACATAATATGACTGTGATACGTCACACGATGGAGCACACTATCATTTGGCAAGCGCTTGCGACGAGGGCCTTCTTTATTATCGCTACTTCTACTGAACTATGAGGCTATGACGGGCTTTGTGCTGAATTTTGAAGGCATCTACCATTATTGATCCCCGCACTTAAATGTATGGTAGCGAATGTTTAGATACAAGAAGCATGAAATTAAATGATTTGTTATAGCATAGTTTCTAACTCACTGAAGTCGCACTTTTAAACTTTATGAATAGGTACGTCAATTTTCGGTATAAACTTCGTAGTTCAGTAATGACAGTCATGAAAGTATGATATTAATGATGTGTTAATGAAAAGTCTGAGAAGTATTACTGCAGTGACATTGGTGGACAAAATGTGAGTGGTATAGTAAGATAAAGGGATCGATGTGGCGAGTTAGAAGTGAAACTTAGGTTGAGTCGGAAGAGGTCGACCACTATGCGTACTTTTGATGAAAAAGTTGGCATTATCATTATCTTAAGGGTCTTAAATACCCAAAATCTCAGAGCATTTATAAAGAATGTGATCAAAGTGGAATAAGCCATAGATGTATATGTCAGGATTGCAGCAAATATAGAGGAATAGTTTGTTCCTAACACAGCGGGGACAATGCGTGACTATATGTATGTAACCACCATTAAACACTGCCACCAGACAGCCAGGTGACATCGCTATTCTTTCACAAGTACTCACATAAGTATTGTGAAATTTGTGAGTTTCACAATTATTGTCTACCTATAAGTTTGTATTTTTTTATTTTTTATGCCATAGGTGACGGCAACAAGCACACGAGCCACCTGATGGTGAACCGTTACCGCCGTCTATTAATAGACCTCGTATAGATTTAGTTTGATTTGAATTGAAGCAGTGTATTTATTTATTTAAAACTAGCTGTGACCCGCGGTTTCACCCGCGTAGTCTTCGTTCCCGTGGGAATATCGGGATAAAAAGTACCCTATGTGTTATTCCAGGGTCTAAGCTACTTACGTACCAAATTTCAGCCCAATCGGTTCAGTAGTTTTGGCGTGAAAGAGTAACAAACATCCATACATACATCCATACTTACAAACTTTCGCCTTTATAATAGTAATTAAGATTAAGATTAACCATTTCTATCACCAATTCTATCCACTTATGAAAACCGCATCGAAATACGTTGCTTGTTTTAGGTTCTCCTAAGACCTTCTGGTTCTGGAAGGTACTTGTATAGTCAGACAGACGCAGAAAGCGACTTTTTTTAATACCATGTTAGGATGCGAATTTTAAGTAATTTTAATATTATATGCAGTGGTTAAATGAGACCGTCAGCTCCTATACTAATATTCAAACTTTTCTTAGCTTAATTGAAACCTCCATAATAACGATCAGGCTGCCATTTTATTATAAGTACTTAATTATTTATCATCATCCAGCCGCTGGAAGTCCACTGCTGAACATAGGCCTCCCCCATAAGGGGGGTTATTGCCAATACTCACCACACTTGGCAGGCGAGTTGGCGAGCGCAGTTTGATGGTTTACGCAGAGGACGCTGCTGCCCGTCCGCTGGATCCTTAGCGGGCTCTTACGGCAACCACGGGGAGAGAGGGTGGAGCACTATTCTAAAGCCGGTAACCCCACGGGACATGAATTATTTATGAAATTGATAAATTAAAAAGTTTTCATACCCACAGAATTAATGGTAGGTGCGTTAAAAATTAACATTAATCCTATTCTCGACCGACCTGACAACGTGTATGCCCCCATACACGCATCAGGTGACAACAACCCTACAATCGATACCTATATTATATAATAAGTCTGCAAAAATATAATAATTCGCTTACAACTTTCCCTTATTGGGATGCTATTTTAATTATTACACTTTAGTCGTATGTTCTTATAGT
The DNA here is from genome assembly GCA_947063395.1 of Hemistola chrysoprasaria. NCBI lineage: Eukaryota > Metazoa > Arthropoda > Insecta > Lepidoptera > Geometridae > Hemistola > Hemistola chrysoprasaria. The sequence continues at coordinate 220,698 of OX346732.1, forward strand.
AGGTATATAATAAATGATGTTTATATTTTTTTTAAACTAAAACGTCTGTGCGCATATAATATAATGGGCAACATGGTTTTTATAATGTTTTGATAATGTTTCGAATGAAAATAAAATAAATATTCTAGAATTGAGAAGAATGCATTCTGATAAAGTTTCGTTCAAAACGTGAGTGTATGAGAAACGCGATAAATATCTGTCATGTGACGTCACACGACCAGGGAATATGGGAAATGAAACATTTTATAGCATACGACATTTTATATAGGGGAGAGTGTCTTTATTGAAATAACACTAAACAATAGAGCTAACTACTTATATTATCTACCCTAACTAAATACACTATGCCATAGAAAACTTTAACAATCCACAGGCCGACATGTCAGCCTATAGAAAATCCAAGTGCTCTAAACCACTGTCAGATGGCAGCGTACCTAAGATGCTGGCGACATTGTCACATTGAATAGCAATTTTTATACGTTGGGCCCAATGACGTTGAATTGCATTCTTACACTAAGGTTGGGCCAGATAAACACCAGCATTTTATTACGTGACGCCTCGATCAAGCGCCTATACGACTTAGCTTTGATACTTTTAAACTATTTACTTGGTAACGAATATTTTTAAAATACTATAATCATTTTAGTAAAATAAATCGATAACGCATACGTATGTATCCATAGTGTAGGGTTCCATACCTAGATACCTGAACAAAACGCTTTCAATCCCAAAAACAAAATGCACCTACTACGAACATACAGCGCCATCTAGTTTCAAACTATAGCAAACATGGAGGAAGTACCCTAGAGCTTAGTCCCTTGCGCAATGTATGAAAATATGAAGTAAAATTGCGTTAAATTAGAAGTGTGACTTTTTACAGCCCCAAGGGACCGCAGATTTGAGTAATTGATATAAATTTTACCTTGATATCTCCACGCGTTCCCGTTAAAAAGTGTCTTGACAGACGAACAGACAGACAGACAGACAGACAGACAGACAGACAGACGGACTACAAAGTGATACTATCAGGGTTCCTTTTGAGGTGCGGAACCCTAAAAATGATATAAAGATAATTTCACAATAATACTAATATAATAAGTAAGGACCAGGGTATGTTATAGATACCTTGTTATCGTTTGAAGTAGGCACTTCCTGTCGTTCGTACGCTTAGATCTTTTAAACTACGCTACGGATTTTAATGCGGTTTTCATCTACAGAGTGATTCAAGAGGACGGTTGCTATAATGTATAATGGTATCCGGAGCAAAGCAAGAGCAAATAATAATTAAGTATTATTAAGAATTAAAATTAAATTTAATATCGTATTGTGTAAAAGTCCTTCTAAAATAATTTCATGTTTGAGCGAAATATTGCTTTTGTGAAGAAAACTACTTTAATATTATGTACGTGCATAATCTGGCTAACGTATAATACGTTTTATTTTATACTAGCGACCCGCCCCGGCTTCGCACGGGTAGCAGAAGTAGGTATAGTGGACGTTTATCAGGAGTAAATTCGTGATACATTGTATTTTAATAAATATAACCCTAATGGTTTACGCAGCGTACGCAAATTAATGACTATTTCTGTTACAATGACCAAACCTTAACACATGTTATAATTTATCGTGGGCTATTTTGAAGATATTGATGAGTACTACAAACCCCTGGTACATTACTTTATTCTACCACCAATACTTTTCACACCACATGAAAAATAATCACTGCTTCGATTATTGTGACTAAACCAGAAAAGATGGATATAATCTATGTATACTGTTTTGTAGGTATTGATAATTAATACAATCCCCTAGTACATTACTTTAATCTACCACCGATAGTTTTCACACCGCATGAAAAATAATCACTGCTTCGATTATTGTGACTAAACCAAAAAAGATGGATATAATCTATGTATACTGTTTTGTAGGTATTGATAAGTACTACAAACCCTAGTACATTACTTTACTCTACCACCAATAATTTTCACACCGCATGAAAAATAATCACTTTTTCGATTATTGTGACTAAACCAAAAAAGATAGATAGAATCTATGTATACTGTTTTGTAGGTATTGATAAGTACTACAAACCCCTAGTACATTACTTTACTCTACCACCAATAGTTTTCACACCGCATGAAAAATAATCACTTTTTCGATTATTGTGACTAAACCAAAAAAGATGGATATAATCTATGTATACTGTTTTGTAGGTATTGATAAGTACTACAAACCCCTGGTACATTACTTTACTCTACCACCAATAGTTTTCACACCGCATGAAAAATAATCACTTTTTCGATTATTGTGACTAAACCAAAAAAGATGGATATAATCTATGTATACTGTTTTGTAGGTATTAATAAGTACTACAAACCCCTAGTACATTACTTTACTCTACCACCAATAGTTTTCACACCGCATGAAAAATAATCACTTTTTAGATTATTGTGACTTAACCAAAAAAGATGGATATAATCTATGTATACTGTTTTGTAGGTATTAATAATTAATACAATCCCCTAGTACATTACTTTAATCTACCGCCGATAGTTTTCACACCGCATGAAAAATAATCACTGCTTCGATTATTGTGACTAAACCAATAAAGATGGATATAATCTATGTATACTGTTTTGTAGGTATTAATAAGTACTATAAACCCCTAGTACATTATTTTACTCTACCACCAATAGTTTTCACACCGCATGAAAAATAATCACTTTTTCGATTATTGTGACTAAACCAAAAAAGATGGATATAATCTATGTATACTGTTTTGTAGGTATTGATAAGTACTACAAACCCCTAGTACATTACTTTACTCTACCACCAATAGTTTTCATACCGCATGAAAAATAATCACTTTTTCGATTATTGTGACTAAACCAAAAAAGATGGATATAATCTATGTATACTGTTTTGTAGGTATTGATAAGTACTACAAACCCCTAGTACATTACTTTACTCTACCACCAATAGTTTTCACACCGCATGAAAATAATCACTTTTTCGATTATTGTGACTAAACCAAAAAAGATGGATATAATCTATGTATACTGTTTTGTAGGTATTGATAAGTACTACAAACCCCTAGTACATTACTTTACTCTACCACCAATAGTTTTCACACCGCATGAAAATAATCACTTTTTCGATTATTGTGACTAAACCAAAAAAGATGGATATAATCTATGTATACTGTTTTGTAGGTATTGATAAGTACTACAAACCCCTAGTACATTACTTTACTCTACCACCAATAGTTTTCACACCGCATGAAAAATAATCACTTTTTCGATTATTGTGACTAAACCAAAAAAGATGGATATAATCTATGTATACTGTTTTGTAGGTATTGATAAGTACTACAAACCCCTAGTACATTACTTTACTCTACCACCAATAGTTTTCACACCGCATGAAAAATAATCACTTTTTCGATTATTGTGACTAAACCAAAAAAGATGGATATAATCTATGTATACTGTTTTGTAGGTATTCAAACTCAAACTCAAACAGATTTATTCAAATAGGTCATAATCTGACACTTTTGTACGTCAATGAAGATACAGTACTGAGTCTACCGTGCGTTCGGAAAGATACCTCTACAAGAAGAACGCACAAGAAACTTGTAGGGCTTAATTTTTTCAACAGATAGTTTCACAATATTTGGTTTGGTTACATTCGTTTTCTTTGAAGGTGCCGCGAGGCGGCTATGCAGAAGTTTCCAGGCATCTTTGTCCTCTATGTACTGGTTGACTTTATAATAAGCCTTCTTAAGTAAAGTAGATTTTATATAGGTTTTGAATTTACCCTCTGAGAGCCCAGTTATCTCTTTTGGGATTTTATTATAGAAACGTACACTATTTCCTAAGAATGTCTTTTTATTTGTTTTAGATAATCTAAAGCTAGGTACAGCTATTTTGTCTTTATTCCTAGTATTAAAATTATGAAGGTCACTATTTAATTTTAATTTATGTAAATTTTTACGCACATACATGATGTTCTCATAAATGTATAAGGATGGTAGGGTCAGTATGTTTATTTCTTTAAATAATTCCCTCAGGGATTCGCGTGGACGCATCTCATAGATGGCACGAATCGCACGTTTTTGTAGTATAAAGATAGTTTCTATATCTGCAGCTGACCCCCACAACAGAATCCCATAAGACATCAAGCTATGGAAATATGCAAAGTACACTAATCTCGCCGTGGCTACATCTGTTAGTTGCCTAATTTTATAAACCGCGTAAGCTGCAGAGCTTAGTTTCCCTGAGAGCTCGGTGATATGAGTGCTCCATTGCAGTTTAGAGTCTATATTTATGCCAAGGAACAAAGTTGCATTGTCAATATTGAGTCTTTCACCGTCAAGAACTATGTTTGGTTCTATACTTCTGACGTTAGGCAACGAAAATTTCAAACATTTAGTCTTTTTCGCATTCAATAACAGATTGTTTGCTGTGAACCATCTGGATATACTTGCTAAAGTATTATTAACATGTACTAGTGAAGTATCCTTCCTATCAACTTTAAAAATCAATGACGTATCATCGGCAAATAGAACTATATCTGCTAGACCGTGGACCATGTAAGGCAAATCGTTAATATATGCCAAAAACAGGAAAGGACCCAAAATTGATCCCTGTGGGACTCCCATCTTGACAGGAGAACTAGCAGATGTGATACCATTGACGCTAACCTTCTGCTGCCTACTAGACAAGTATGATTCCACCAGGTTCAGGGCATTCCCATGAATTCCATATACTTCTAACTTGCGCAGTAACGTGCAGTGTTCTACACAGTCGAATGCTTTGGAAAGGTCACAAAACACTCCAATGGCATCCTGTGAACTCTCCCAAGCCTCCAAGACAAGAGTCATGAGATGACAGCCTGCATCGGTTGTTGATCTGCATTTGGTGAAACCATACTGGTTTGAATGCAATATTCTATTTCTATTGAAATGTGACAGCAGTTGGTTTAGCATCAATTTCTCAAAGATTTTACTTAATACTGGCAAAACAGAGATTGGCCTATAGTTTGAGGGATCTGTCTTACTTCCCGATTTAAAGATAGGAGTGATTTTACTTATTTTCATTAGTTCTGGAAACGTGCCTTTATCTATGCATAGGTTAAATAAGTCTGCTAAGTAAGGAGCAATTGTGTTTATTATAGAATCTAGCATTTTTACAGATAGACCCCATAGATCTTCAGTAGCTTTAACATTTAAACTCTTGTACGTCTTTTTGATATCAATTAATGAGATGTGTTCAAACGAAAATTCAGGTATGGTGCGTTGGAAGTTTTCTTTAAGAAAAGCCTCCGCCAAGTCTGGGGATGAATCAAGTGACTTGGTCGCGTTCAGGGCTATGTTAGAGAAGAAATCGACAAAAATATTAGCGACTTCCTCAACATTTGTAATGTGTTCATTATTAATTAATAATTTATTATATTGATAATTAATACAATCCCCTAGTACATTACTTTAATCTACCGCCGATAGTTTTCACACCGCATGAAAAATAATCACTGCTTCGATTATTGTGACTAAACCAAAAAAGATGGATATAATCTATGTTTACTGTTTTGTAGGTATTAATAAGTACTATAAACCCCTAGTACATTATTTTACTCTACCACCAATAGTTTTCACACCGCATGAAAAATAATCACTTTTTCGATTATTGTGACTAAACCAAAAAAGATGGATATAATCTATGTATACTGTTTTGTAGGTATTGATAAGTACTACAAACCCCTAGTACATTACTTTACTCTACCACCAATAGTTTTCATACCGCATGAAAAATAATCACTTTTTCGATTATTGTGACTAAACCAAAAAAGATGGATATAATCTATGTATACTGTTTTGTAGGTATTGATAAGTACTACAAACCCCTAGTACATTACTTTACTCTACCACCAATAGTTTTCACACCGCATGAAAATAATCACTTTTTCGATTATTGTGACTAAACCAAAAAAGATGGATATAATCTATGTATACTGTTTTGTAGGTATTAATAAGTACTACAAACCCCTAGTACATTATATTATTCTACCATCAATGCATTTCACAGCGCACGCAAATTTATGAATATGGTAATTATATTATGTAACACCTTGGTTCACAATATTGCAGTTTTCTTACGGATCCCCATTTTTTTTTAAAATCTCATATAGCCTATGGCACTCACACTGAATTAAGCTATCCATAAGTGAAAGAATTTTTAAAATCGGTCCAGTAGTTTCGGAGCCTATTCGTTACAAACAAAAAAACAAAAAAACAAAAAAACAAAAAAACAAAAAAACAAAGTTTCTCTCTTTATAATATTAGTATAGATTATTACGGCTAAAGCCAGCTGTAATTGGGGTTACCCGTTCTATTATTAGAGAATCATAATCATTATGTCGGCCGTAGATATGGTCCACTGTTGAGCTTCCCCAATAATGTTAAAATATAAGTTCAAATTATTGTTATTTACTGGTCACAATAAAGAATATTCTGTTTACTCTGCATTGGCCACCTCATGCAACAAATTAAGATATGTAAACAATTTCAGCAGCTTCTTGAAAATCAATCCACAATCAAAAAAGCTAAGCAATTACCGCCAACGATCGATCACGAAACGGATTAAATTCAATTAAGACGAGCTCCGATCTCTCCGAAACAATTTCCAAGTGGAATTCATTAAAATTAAGATTTAATGAGTGATTATATCGGTTGGCGGAGTTCTAGAATGTTCCCGATGGAAGTTTGTACCAAGTTCGGGATATTGTCTCGAATGAGTTTACCACTTACTTATTACGTTCGCTTGATACTTGATACTTGCTTCGGTGATAATGTAAAAATGTTGTGTTTTTCAAATTTTATTTTTAATTATACATACTGCAAGGTTCGACTACTTGCCCCTATTTAATATTGGGACTGAATATTTTTATTTGCGACACTCAAAATAAATGCTTTCTCTTCATAAAAAGTCGCCGCTGTGTATCCTATTTGATTATTCCTTTACAAATTTTATTTAAAGCAAGACAATTTTAAGTTAAAACCGCCACATAGAGTCTAAGGTTTTACATCAAGCGTTTTAACGAAATTCGTGTTCCCAAGTAAAGCGCAGTAAGCGCTGAGCGGCGTCGCGTCATCGCGGCACGACGCGGAGGAAACTCGGCTAACTTTAAATATTTATGAGAAATGCGCAGTTTTATTGCGCTGTAATAAGATTAAAGAACAGAGAATTTACAGCGACGTTTGTTGCTTCGTCCTGCGTCCTCAGTCCGGCCACAGAGTGCAGACCTCAGGGTTCAGAAGGGACACTCCTCAAATTCATGTACATAAATAGCGACCCTGGCTGCGACGCAATAAAGTGCATTTCAGCTCGCACAACGGTAATGACCTACAGTTATATTCACATACAAAATGAGTCTATTTCTATCGCATATCTCTTTAGCTTTTCTTTGCTTTTGTTGCAAGCAGCGGGAATACGTATATTATGTATAATAAATAAACCTATAGGTTTATTTCCTAATATGATGATGAAAGCAACAGCAGTTGTCCTTCTGTACCCTGTCCTCATAGTTGTTAGAAGTCTATGTAAGACAAGTATGGAGTGAGTGTTTAGAAACAATTTAAATGAAGTTATAATGGTGGGGCAGAGAAGCCACGTGTAAGTCCGACAAACAAGACAACTATGCGGCCCGCGAGACTTCGTTCGCTTTGACCTGCAACCGCACCACCGCGCGCGGCCCGGGGAGCTGTTTGTTTGACCTCACTTGCATAATACTAACGTTATATAATAAATGTATCTATCTCGCCTCGATAGTGTAGTGGTCCACAAGCTCTAACTGCTGATCATGAGCTCCCGTGTTCGGTCCTCAGGTCAGGTAAAAGTGTTTTGTATTTTTGCATTAACTGAAACTGTAGCGAAGTGTGGGTGTATCTACTATGGGGCTGAGTCCTGGGTACACCTCTGCCTACCCCTTCGGGAAAAAGGCGTGAATGTATGTAATGTATCTACCTCGCCTCGATAGTGTAAGTAGTGGTGGTATGGTATATTGCTTTTGGTATATTTACCACAATCATTATAAAATATTCCCAGGGTATCGGACCGGAATAAGTAAATTAATTGGTCAAGTGCGTCACATTCGCACATAGAGGGTTCCGTACCACCGGGATATATTTCGTAGCGTGGTGTTACGCACTCTATCTGGTCTTCTTTTGGCCACAAATTTACTTCTGTTTCCGCTAATGCTAAACTCAGTCATGCATCCGTTAACTATAAGCTATTATGCTGATCAGTAAATTTATATAGGAAATGGAAAGTCAACACTTTTCTTTACGAATTCCCAAATTCTTTCTTTAAATTGTAACACATTCTATAACATTTTGTGAGAGAAAGCGTAGGTATTGTAATATATACATAGGTAGACTATAGACTGTTTGTTTATCAAACAATAAACTCATGAAACGGATCCCGCTCGCTTCATTAGCTCACATAAGGAACTAATTATTTCCACTCAACAAATACTGAATTCACGTCCACGCAATTCGCAAAGTATGAGTGAGATAATAAAGATGAAACATATTTATTATCTCACTCATACTATAATATTAGGAAGCTACTGTATAAAGCTTTCTGTGTAACTATATTTTTAGGCTCAATAATTTTTTTAATTTAATATCTTCTATAGAACGTGTCACTCGTTAAAACTAACAATTTTGTAAAAAATTGCGAAATCCGAAAGGTATAAAGAATACAGAAATATTTTTCGTGAATTTTACAAGTCTTTCTATTATGCCTACCCCTTCGGGAAAAAGGCGTGAATGTATGTTTTATTTTCTATTATGAGTTCTCAAACTCAAAAAGATTTATTCAAATAGGTCATAGTCTAACACTATTGCACGTCAATGAAGATAAAAAGTACTGAGTCTACAGTGCGTTCGGAAAGAAGACAAGAAGAATTCACAAGAAACTTGTAGGGCTTAATTTTTCAACAGATAGTTTTACAATACTTGGTTTGGTTACATTCGTTTTCTGTGAAGGTGTCGCGAGGCGGCTATGCAAAAGTTTCCAGGCATCTTTGTTCTCTGTTCTCCTCTGTTTGTCCTCTGTCTGAGTTGTTAAGTTTGATGGGTAGATCCACCTCCTTAAGTGTTACTACATCTTTCTGTAACACATTGTATATTTACACATATTTAAACATACTCGTAACATAACATAAAATACATTCACGCCTTTTTCCCGAAGGGGTAGGCAGAGGTGTACCCAGGACTCAGTCTCATAGTAGATACACCCACATTTCGCCAGTAACACACACACATATTTATTACACATATTTAAGCAGGTATAATATGCAAATATAATACCTAATATTATTATGAACATGACAAGAGAGTTGTAGAGCAGCGCTCCCAAGTTCACTCGCAAGTTCGCGCGAACTTTGTTCAAACATACTGACGTGGAATATGTGTCTTAAAGGACATTCGCGCGATGCGAACGCGGGACCAAAATGATTGATTATAAAAAAATTTGCTTAGTACGCCAGTACGCACTAGGCCGTAACCCAATTAAAAAAAAATTGTTAAGGCGTACGTGTGAATGCAAAGTGTAGGGTTCCATATCACCATCTATTAGTTACTTGCGTAAGTATGGAAATGTGCAGTAAAATGGCCATAATTTTTGATTGCGTTAACTTAGAAGTATGATTATTCTACAGACTCAAGGGACCGCAGATGTGAGTAGTTGATATGAATTTCAACTTGATACCTCCACGCGTTCCCGTTAAAGAGTGTCTTGACAGACGGACAGACAGACAGACAGACGGAAAACAAATTGATTCTATAAGGTGCCTCTTTTCCTTTTGAGGTACGGAACTCTAAAAATGTTGTTAAAACAAATAAATCAGTTTACAATTAAGCCTAACGCTCTGAAAAGTATTCATTCAATTTATTAAGCTTTTCTCGGGCGTCTCGTCTCATAAGATTTCCAGTTGAAGTACTCAGCGTCCTCGCTGAGATTAGTGTCTCCTCACTAAGCTAACGACTTTACAATAAACTATGAAGTGTTTTAAGTCCAGCTCTTGAGAGCGACCGCCTTAATCTTGTTTTCAAAGGAACCACCGAGCACTCTACACTTGACCGTGCTCTAAGTAAGGTTTAGAGGTTTCTCCACGTTCTAACATTAAATTTAACTAACATTATATTACAGACCTACTTATTTCCAATCGTCACCAAGAAAATTTGTCCCGATTGCAGCCATGGGATTAATTTGATCACTTGATGGATTATGGTGGTGGCAAGTGGGAATAGACGATGTGTCCGACGAACCCCCAACGAAAAAGATTTGTTATATTGTTAACCTAGACTTATTTGGAATTCCTTTTGGAAACGAATGGGGAAGAGAGAAGAGGTCGTATGGAATTACCTACTCGTATTTATAAATTCATACTTAAGTGACGTAACCATTTTCATTTGTTAGCGATTTAATTTTCGATGTAGTGTTTTGAATCCCACCTCGGTGGCGTAGTGGTCAAGCAATTAATGTTATCGGATTTTTCCATAAACAGCATAGAGTCTGAAACTATGCCCGGTATATGGTAATAGACTCATCCCATATTACATGAGACCAAATAACATAACTGGCGATATGTGGGCCTAACTAATTTGGGACTGGGTCCAGGTTACACCCCTGCCTGGCAAAAGGCGTGTTGTTTCGTTTTGTTATGTAATTTTAATTCATAAACTATGTAGTAGGTAGATTCCTTAACATTTAAATATTACTTATTAAGCCTTATTAAAATAAATTTTCTTTCAGTTTGAGTAGGTATTTAAAGAAGTTATATGTGAGTAAAATAATGTTTGAGTGTAACATCGATGTTAATGAGACCAACTACTGTCAGTGCGGAAAGTTAGTGCGATGAGATGAGCGTAAAGACTTTACGTGCGCATCCATTCCAAGCGCCCACAGATAACAAATTGGATCGGAACAGATTCGATTAGAACTTGAGATTACGGCAGGTACGATATCAGTACCTATTGCTTTACGACACTATATGCAACTAGCAGTACTTTTACTGCTGTGTTCTGGGAAAAGTTCATGGATTTGCAATTCAACCAATATAATAAGACTAAGACCAAATCTAGTCCTTTGATTTAAAAATTAGTTCTTCTGTGAAAGGAAGAAAATACATTTATTTTAACACACATTGCTAATAAATAATCCATAACAGATAATAAATGAAAACAAAATAAATCTACGGAATGAGACGAAAGCGTGGCACAACACACTACTATAGGTACATAAAAGTTTTGATAGTTGGATGTTTTGCTACTAGACGTTTTGACCATAGAGCTCAAAGTATAGCTAACTTATTTCTTAAATATTATATGCAAACAGTCATATATATTTTGTTCTTATTATACTTATTTATTGGTTATGGTTTTATGTATGAACGTGAATTTAGAATAATTCAGTAAAACCAGCTAGGGCTTTCAGATTTCCATTGCGTTCTCTTTTTACCCGACTACGAAGAAAGAGGGTTATGTTTTTCGAGAGTATGTATGTATGTATGTTTGTATGTATGTATGTATGTGGGTATGAGGTTTATTTGGGTCTTCCTACAGCTCAACCGATTTTGACTTGTCTTAATAGTGCGAGTGACATAGCGTACAACATTTTCAAATTTCATCCTTGAAAAAAGAAATGGAGGAAAAATTAAAAAAATATTTTTATTATATATTTAATTATTCAAGAACTTGTAAAACCCAATTCCTTTATAAAAATATTTACTAAAAGGCAAAAAACCAGTTTTCTGTACGACAGACGGGGATCCTATTGAGTGCTAAGTTGCTGATAAGATTATTAAATTTATCCCCGTCGGGTTTTACAATTATTAAATAATTTAATTATTTATTACAACTACTCAACAGATTATAACAACATATCATCACCACTTATCTATTATAAGGTGTATCATTACGCAGGACTCAGACGGACGGACAGACTCAGTCTCAGAATGGGTACACCTACACATCGCCAGTTATGCTTTTAAGACCTATGTGTAGGCGAGCCTATCGGGCACAATTCTAGACTCCAGGCTGTCATTGAGAAAATGAAATAATCCAATAACACTACTCAACAAATTATATTCTGAAGTTTACAAAATACAAGTTGAGCTACTGTCTCCTGCCTATACTGCGATATCGGTAAGGTTTTAGTTTCGACATTTCGCTTATCTGCCCCTTTCGGATATTCATTGAGATATGGACCATTAGTTGAGCGATTCTGAATCTTATTGCAACATGATAGAGTTCCAAATGATTGTTCTATAGGATGGAGGTAGTCGTGAAAAGGCTGATGTTTTTGTGATACATTTGAATTTAAGAAAGGATTGCGTCGTCGTTTTCATGAAGAACAACTTAAGACGATGGGCTTTTCAGATTTAAGGTAACATTTCTATGATATATTTAGAAAGCTTCCGTTTTTTCTTATAATAAAATGTAATAAAGTGGTTTACGGATTATAAATCTTAGAAATTTATTATATCTGTAAACCACTTTATCCTGTGTAAAATCATGAAGTTTTTGAGAATTGTCACTAACACAATTCTTCTATGGATCTAAAGGATCAGATTATTTTTTTTATGATTATGATAGACAAGACGAGCAAATCAGGTGCCTGATGGTAAGCATCATGATTGCCCATATCAGACGCAGTGCCACCCAGTGTTTTAAAATTCATAATTCTGCGCGTCACTGCACTGCGCCTGTCACCCTGAGATATGAGTTGTTGAATCTCATCATGCCCAGTAATTTCGCTGGTAACATTGCCCTTCAGACCGGAACACAGTAATGTTTGCACACTACTGCTTGGCGGTTGAATAACTGGCAAAGGTGTGGTACTTCCCCAGGCGGCCCTCTGCAAAAGAGGCCTACCACTACAATATATATTATAGCTACGTGTGGGACTTTAAAGTCAAGGGTGACTGGTAACGAGTAGAAAATGTTTTCATTAGGTAAGTAGGGGCGACCGCCGCGACGCGACAGTAAGTCGACTTGTGAGCTAAACAGAACACCTGTTAATGTCCCGCGATAATGGATGGCCGCGGGAGGGACCGAGTGGTGCACAGCGGGAGAGAGTCGCCGACAATATTACTACTGCGGTCAAGTTGTACCTACAGAGAACTAAAGGTGACAAGCCCTTTACAACACACATATCAAAAAGTATGGGTACATATTTTATATTATTATAGACTAAGCGGTCTACTCACTTGAAATATAATACGAATATGGAAAGAAAAATTTCACCCACGGGCGGGATTCGAACCACACACCCTCCGCACCATTCCGCGTGGTGGGCACTCTACTACTTGAGCTACCGTGGAGGTGCTAGTCGTTGGCGAAATTTATATGGGCGTGTTTATCTATAGGTGATGCATTTCGCAATCTACCGACAGACAAGTCTAATGTTACAATTAGAATTCATATCGAAATTGATAAACACTCCCTCTTTTCTTAATAGGTATTTTATATTTTTATAACAGTAACAAACATCATGAAAGAGTAAAAAACATCCATCCATCCTCACAAAGTTTTTTTATAATATTAGTAGGATTAATTATAATTATAAATGATTGTATAATAATATGGATGTAGTTCGTTAGCCGTAGTGAGTAAACAGCACCTGGTACGACTGCCCACGTCACGGAGGTACTCGTGCAGTGCTCGCACCGAGCCCGGTCCACTCTGATAATGGATAAACCTATAGTGTAGGCACGGAGCTACCTCTTCAAACTCAAACTCAAACAGATTTATTCAAATAGGTCATAATCTGACACTTTTGCACGTCAATGAAGATAAAGAGTCTACCGTGCGTTCGGAAAGATACCTCTACAAGAAGAACGCACAAGAAACTTGTAGGGCTTAATTTTTTCAACAGATAGTTTAACAATATTTGGTTTGGTTACATTCGTTTTCTTTGAAGGTGCCGCGAGGCGGCTATGCAGAAGTTTCCAGGCATCTTGATAGAGATGCTTAATTAAGGTCCCAAAAAATATTGATAGGTACTTAAATATAACCTTTATTAATAATAATAATATGGAACAACTTCCACACACGGTCATCTGGTCCCAAACTAGGCTAGAAGCCTGTACTATGGTAACCAGATGACTGATATACATACTTATATAAGCTTATAACACCCAGACACAGATCAAACAGACATGTTCATGCACACAAATGTTTGACCTGGCCGGGGATCGAACCCGGGGCCTGCGGCACAGAAAGCAGAGTTACTACCATCTGAGCCAACGAGGCTGTCAATATTATACTCTAACTCACAATTTCCGCTATTGTATTTGAATATTTCTTATTGAAATACCTAACTATTTCTGAAATTAAAATGTTGTAATGCCAATAATAACCTGATGTTATTTGCACTTTGATTAGAATATTTATTAAAATCTAAATTTACATAAAATTAGCGCTTTAATTGAGAAGAACTTTACTTGATGGGTTTTTAAGAGAATTAAATGTTAAGCCGGGTCCGCTGCGGCAAGTTTTTGTGTTAGCTAATACAATAACATGTTACTAACATGAAAAGAGGGCGTGGCTTTGGTGTTATATAACAGAATAATGTTATATAACACGCTAACACGTTATCCGTCACTAATCACCTGCGTTCGCCTGCGGACGGGGTTCGTTGTTCATTTTGTGTCAGTCTTCAACATCTCTGCTGGATATTAGAAAATCATAATCTCCTTTATACAATACTAGCGACCCGCCCCGGCTTCGCACGGGTAGCAGAAGTAAGTATAGTGGACGTTTATCAGGAGTAAATTCGTGATACATTGTATTTTAATAAATATAACCCTAATGGTTTATACGCAGCGCACGCAAATTAATGACTATTTCTGTTACAATGACCAAACCTTAACACATGTTATAATTTATCGTGGGCTATTTTGAAGATATTGATGAGTACTACAAACCCCTAGTACATTACTTTATTCTACCACCAATACTTTTCACACCACATGAAAAATAATCACTGCTTCGATTATTGTGACTAAACCAAAAAAGATGGATATAATCTATGTATACTGTTTTGTAGGTATTGATAATTAATACAATCCCCTAGTACATTACTTTAATCTACCACCGATAGTTTTCACACCGCATGAAAAATAATCACTGCTTCGATTATTGTTACTAAACCTAAAAAGATGGATATAATCTATGTATACTGTTTTGTAGGTATTGATAATTAATACAATCCCCTAGTACATTACTTTAATCTACCACCGATAGTTTTCACACCGCATGAAAAATAATCACTGCTTCGATTATTGTTACTAAACCTAAAAAGATGGATATAATCTATGTATACTGTTTTGTAGGTATTAATAAGTACTACAAACTTTAGTACATTACTTTACTCTACCACCAATAGTTTTCACACCGCATGAAAAATAATCACTTTTTCGATTATTGTGACTAAACCAAAAAAGATGGATAGAATATATGTATACTGTTTTGTAGGTATTGATAAGTACTACAAACCCCTAGTACATTACTTTACTCTACCACCAATAGTTTTCACACCGCATGAAAAATAATCACTTTTTCGATTATTGTGACTAAACCAAAAAAGATGGATATAATCTATGTATACTGTTTTGTAGGTATTGATAAGTACTACAAACCCCTAGTACATTACTTTACTCTACCACCAATAGTTTTCACACCGCATGAAAAATAATCACTTTTTCGATTATTGTGACTAAACCAAAAAAGATGGATATAATCTATGTATACTGTTTTGTAGATATTGATAAGTACTACAAACCCCTAGTACATTACTTTACTCTACCACCAATAGTTTTCACACCGCATGAAAAATAATCACTTTTTCGATTATTGTGACTAAACCAAAAAAGATAGATATAATCTATGTATACTGTTTAGTAGGTATTGATAATTAATACAATCCCCTAGTACATTACTTTAATCTACCACCGATAGTTTTCACACCGCATGAAAAATAATCACTGCTTCGATTATTGTGACTAAACCAAAAAAGATGGATATAATCTATGTATACTGTTTTGTAGGTATTAATAAGTACTACAAACCCCTAGTACATTATTTTACTCTACCACCAATAGTTTTCACGCCGCATGAAAAATAATCACTGCTTCAATTATTGTGACTAAACCAAAATAGATGGATATAATCTATGTATACTGTTTTGTAGGTATTGATAAGTACTACAAACCCCTAGTACATTACTTTACTCTACCACCAATAGTTTTCACACCGCATGAAAAATAATCACTTTTTCGATTATTGTGACTAAACCAAAAAAGATGGATAGAATCTATGTATACTGTTTTGTAGGTATTGATAAGTACTACAAACCCCAAGTACATTACTTTACTCTACCACCAATAGTTTTCACACCGCATGAAAAATAATCATTTTTTCGATTATTGTGACTAAACCAAAAAAGATGGATATAATCTATGTATACTGTTTTGTAGGTATTGATAAGTACTACAAACCCCTAGTACATTACTTTACTCTACCACCAATAGTTTTCACACCGCATGAAAAATAATCACTTTTTCGATTATTGTGACTAAACCAAAAAAGATGGATATAATCTATGTATATTGTTTTGTAGGTATTGATAAGTACTACAAACCCCTAGTACATTACTTTACTCTACCACCAATAGTTTTCACACCGCATGAAAAATAATCACTTTTTCGATTATTGTGACTAAACCAAAAAAGATGGATATAATCTATGTATACTGTTTTGTAGGTATTGATAAGTACTACAAACCCCTAGTACATTACTTTACTCTACCACCAATAGTTTTCACACCGCATGAAAAATAATCACTTTTTCGATTATTGTGACTAAACCAAAAAAGATGGATATAATCTATGTATACTGTTTTGTAGGTATTGATAAGTACTACAAACCCCTAGTAAATTACTTTACTCTACCACCAATAGTTTTCACACCGCATGAAAAATAATCACTTTTTCGATTATTGTGACTAAACCAAAAAAGATGGATATAATCTATGTATACTGTTTTGTAGGTATTGATAAGTACTACAAACCCCTAGTACATTACTTTACTCTACCACCAATAGTTTTCACACCGCATGAAAAATAATCACTTTTTCGATTATTGTGACTAAACCAAAAAAGATGGATATAATCTATGTATACTGTTTTGTAGGTATTGATAAGTACTACAAACCCCTAGTACATTACTTTACTCTACCACCAAAAGTTTTCACACCGCATGAAAAATAATCACTTTTTCGATTATTGTGACTAAACCAAAAAAGATGGATATAATCTATGTATACTGTTTTGTAGGTATTGATAAGTACTACAAACCCCTAGTACATTACTTTACTCTACCACCAATAGTTTTCACACCGCATGAAAATAATCACTTTTTCGATTATTGTGACTAAACCAAAAAAGATGGATATAATCTATGTATACTGTTTTGTAGGTATTGATAAGTACTACAAACCCCTAGTACATTATATTATTCTACCATCAATGCATTTCACAGCGCACGCAAATTTATGAATATGGTAATTATATTATGTAACACCTTGGTTCACAATATTGCAGTTTTCTTACGGATCCCCATTTTTTTTCAAAATCTCATATAGCCTATGGCACTCACACTGAATTAAGCTATCCATAAGTGAAAGAATTTTTAAAATCGGTCCAGTAGTTTCGGAGCCTATTCGTTACAAACAAAAAAACAAAAAAACAAAAAAACAAAAAAACAAAGTTTCTCTCTTTATAATATTAGTATAGATGTACAATATTTTGCAATTTTCTATTTTCACGGACTGTGTAGCATTTTGTGAGTCGGAATCAATGGATTTTAAACAAGATAACACTTGCCCTTATGGACGGAGCTTATTTTAGAAAATGATAATTGCTAACAAAAACATTATTTTGTCTCAAGTCGCTGAGGACGGGGCTGTTATATAAAACGTGTTATATAACACGGTTAGCTAACAAAGTTGTGTTGTAGACCCGGCTTTATATGGACATAGTTTTACTTGATAATTGATAATATTATATTATTCGAAGGGGCTTATTATATTATTAGGAAAATACTTAGTAAATACAAAATATATAATTTAATATTCTCTTTATAGGATTGTATTAGATTCCGAAGGGCTTCGCTCTTAAGTTGCTTGGATGCTTAGTTGGATCATTGAGTGGGAGCAGCTTTTAAATTAATGTTCTTACAGCAGTAATTTCTTCTAAGTCGGGCACTCTTGACAGAGTGTCCGTGGTTGCTATGCGTGGTCTTCACTTTCGATCCCTTCGATGGCTTTTGCGATATTACGCCATTTATGGCGATTTATAGCGTTGTGATGTCCTACTCTCGGCCACCACCACCATTCTCGTTCATCGCCTCCATTTGCCATCTTGATCTTCCGGCCAGATGATCGGCCCGACTCCATTTTAAGCCTGACTTTTATAAAATAAGTTATACAATATTAAAGTACCTTATACAAACCGAGCCCTACCTCGTAGAGTATAATGTAAGTATGGGCAGTCGGCGTTAGTTTCACCCGGACCGGCTCTCCGCCATATTTTACGTTTATCAGGATTTTTACAGTCTGTGAAGTTTGGTTCTACGAGTTAGTGTGGCTGTTCAGATTATAGACTCTCAAATAATGCCTCGTTATATCGCGCTTCTCTCGTAATATTTCTTATATTAATATTTTTTTTTTTTTTTTTTTTTTTTTTTTTTTTTTTTTTTTATGATAGTAAGTAACAAGACGAGCAAATCAGGTGCCTGATGGTAAGCATCATGATTGCCCATATCAGACACAGTGCCACCCAGTGTTTTAAAATTTAAAATTCTGCGCAGCACTGCACTGCGCCTGTCACCCTGAGATAGGAGTTGTTGAATCTCATCATGCCCAGTAATTTCGCTGGTAACATTGCCCTTCATACCGGAACACAGTAATGTTTGCACATTACTGCTTGGCGGATGAATAACTGGCAAAGGTGTGGTACTTCCCCAGGCGGCCCCCTGCAAAAGAGGCCTACCACTACAAAAATATATATAATATAGGAATTTCTTCCCACCCACATGGTGGACAGACGATCTGATAAGGGCGACAGGAACACGCTGGATGCGGGTCGCTTACAACCGGACTAGATGGAAATATTATTGGGAGGCCTATGTTTGTATTAATCTAATCTTCAGTCTTATAAATAAAACAATTGATGTGGGAGAACTATGTATATAACTTTAATAATTATTTTAGGAATTATTATAAAACATTCAGTATAGTTAATGCAAAATGGCAAGATGCAAGATGGCTACTCGTGACCACGCCACCTATTGGCTTGTTATAGTTACTGACAGTTCTGACTGCGTTCATAAAATAAGGTAGGAACAGATAGAATTACTACAATGTTCAGCGGTCGACATCCATAGCCATAGGGCTGAGATGATGATGATATAGGCTTTTTGACGTGACAACGTCTTATAATTCGATAGAGCCGGCTGCACGCACGAAAAAACATGACTCATGCGGCGTTACCTCGCTCTGAGGCGTTCCATGTAAGGCTTGAAGTGCAAGCGAGAGCGCGGAACGAGCGACAAAGAAGCACAATCGGCCTTTGCGTTCGGCAGCGTTCGACATCCGTCTCTCTCCTACTTGAGTGAGCGCGTTGTCACGTTCAACTATCGTCAGTAAACCGACTTTACAGACAAACAATTTTTTACTTCATTATTTTTCTACTCAAAAAGTGAGTGTTTGCCATATTATAATCATAATAATTAAAATAGCAACGATTTGTATTTGATCCAGTTTTATTTTGTTTATTTAGGTACTTAAAAACGTTTTATCAGGCTACAGCCTAAATTGTTAATAGTAAATAATTGTACATATTATTTAAATGGTTATTTATTTATTTGTTTTAACTAGTACAGCTCTTCACAACCAAATATTATGTACGAATATATATATTTAAGCTTAATTTGAATTTATTATATATCTAACAGAAAGAGTTACCCCAATTAAACTGCTCGAGTCAATTGATATATGTTATATGGACAACCCATATTGTCAGTTTCCGGTCGCCAAGATTCCTACGCAGCCTCCGACACGAGCTAACGACTGTCCCCTACATATCTTATAGGAAACTATAGGGACCTACAGTTTAACGTGCTATTCGAAATAAAAAAAAATCTATAACTGTGCATCGTCAACGATTTACTGACTAATTGGAAAGGTCGAAAAGGTACTCGTAAGCCTACTCAATTAATCAAAGTACTATCACTGACACAATCCTTTTCACCAGTCTATTAAACAAACAAAAGCAGAAAAGTGACTCTCTACAAAACAAACCACGTAAATAACCTCACACTGCTTTATGGAGTGAACGAAACGATAAAAATTTAATTTACGTCGCTAGTGACTGTAAACTGAACTACGACTGTGACTATTCTATGATAAATAATATTGTTGCACTATTGTGCGTCATGGTACTTTAGTTTGAACGATATTTCATTTTATTTTGATATAACTAGACGTTTCATGTTGAAAATACGTACCTAAGTAATAGGTAAAACAATTTTTACCTGTTTTATTGTAGTGTTAGAGGCCTCTTTTGCGGGGGGCCGCCTGGGAAAGTACCACACCTTTGCCAGTTATTCATCCGCCAAGCAGTAATGTGCAAACAATACTGTGTTTCGATCTGAAGGGCAATATTACCAGCGAAATTACGGGGCATGACGAGTTTCAACAATGAATATGTCAGGGTTTCAGGCGCTCTGCAGTGCCGCGCAGAATTTTGAATTTTATAACACTGGGTGGCACTGTGTTTGATATGGGCAATCATGATGCTTACCATCAGGCACCTGATTTGCTCGTCTTGTCACTCAATATCATAAAAAAAAACAATAAATATTCGATCAATCGTTTAACAGAAAAAGGGCAAATCTTAATTACTTTAGACCCAAAGAAATAAATAAATTAAACACAAAAAACTAATATTATTATTGAACGTATAATATTACTATTCATAAGCAGCTTTGTTTTATCATAATGTCAAGTATCATTACACAGAACCTTGAGAAGGTTTGAAAGCATTTCTATTTTAATTTGCCCGTTGATAAAATACAGTAGAATTTTATAAATCCAAGTCGAGTTTGATATCAACTACAATATATCGCAATGAGTTCCAACCCCTCTTCTTGCAAATGTTCACTGTTCACTTTTGAAACGACATTCTCATTTTCATATTTCAAGGCAACTCCTTCTGATTCTGGAGTCTTTTTAAATCTGAGACTAACTTCTGCAGACTTTTTACTTTAAACTTTGAATGGTACAAATTATGCTAAACTGAAATCTAGATATTTAACTAGTATAGTTGTTAATGTGGAGAAGCTCAGCTCAGACTCCGGCGAATGTTCTGGAAATTACTTCGCTTTTTGAATGTCTCGGTAAAAGAGCTGTGAAGTTTTCATAATGATTCTCTTTGAACGAGCGTAGTTCTTATTATAATGGTTGTTTCAGTGAAGGTTGTTTCATGTCTGGTTATGTGTCGAATAGTTTTGGTATTATTCGCTTGTACATAATATCGTGGGAAAATTGAAATAACCTTATCATTTCGAAAGACCTAAGATAATTGAAAAGATCGGAAAATATAATTGAAAACTCAGAGAAATTTGCTCGCTCGTCCCAGCAGTTGTATATATTTTTTGTAATGATTCGATTTTTCCGATTATTTTGCGACAAACGTAATGTGTAAAATGTATCCTATCAGTACCTACCATCATTATAGGTACCCGTTATTAATAGTTATGCTAACCACGCGTTAGAGACGCTCATTGGAAGTTAGACGAGCTTATAATAGGTAAACAAATACTTGAATGGATCGTTATTAAGTTGTTTTGAATTATACAAGTCAAATCTTTAGGTTATATGAGATATCTTATCTATATGTAAAATAATACTAAGTTGAGCTGAATATAATACTAAGCAGCTTGACTGCCTCGGTGGCGTAGAGGGCGCATGCTCGGCTGCCAATTAAGAGGTCCCGGGTTCGATCCCCAGGTCAAGCAGTGTTAAATATTGGATTTTTCCATTAGGAATTATCTCATTAACTGCCTGGAGTCTGGAACTGTGCCCGGTAGATGGCAATAGGTTCGCCCCCTATTACATGGGACCAATAACATACTGGCGAAATGTGGGTGTATCTACTATGGGACTGAGTCCTGGGTACACCTCTGCCTACCCCTTCGGGAAAAAGGCGTGAATGTATGTTTATGTTTTTTGAGCTGAATAAAAGGCTATTTTAATTAATTTTATTTATTAAAATAATAGGTACATATAGTAACATGCCTTCTAGATACAATAATGTTGATCTATTCTAAGACAGTCTTATCATACTCCTAGTATGGACAATGATCTAATTACAATGGTATCTAGTGGGATCATAGCCAGCATTGCATGTGATGTAAGTTTTAACACGGGGGCCCATTGTTTTGGCAACGTTATACAGCAATAGAAGGCAACTTAACTTCTATTATAACTTGATGAATGAAGTGAGAAATAGTAATGAAAAGGAACGTTGTGATAGCGAAGATATAGTGACATAGATAGAGAAAGGAATGCCTTGCCTTAGATGTTTCGGACAAGTGGAGAGGATAGATAAAAGGTGATTGATAGAAGAGGAGTGAGAATGATGTGGATGACGGCACTCTGGCACTAGAACCTACTGCCCTCTCGCTTAGCAGTAGTCAAGTGAACTGAGAATATGAAAGTGCCACTTTAGAGCTAGGGAAAAACATAGTATTATTATAAATATTACGAGCATAATCCTATACGATTAGGATTACTAGGCATCACAATGTGAAGGCTCTAACTATAGACGAGGCTTCCAAGGAAAACATTCAGGAGAATCTGTTTTGTTAGTTTGGTTGGTTAGTTTTGTTAGTTCCTTACATTAGAAATTTTGACATGAGAGTACATTGGTACATAATAAAAAGTGAAAGCAGTCCACTGCTAGCAGTGGTAGGTACACTGCTACACCTGAATTCAAATGTTCATAGCACTTCGCCGGCATTTTTGCAGTAAAAGCCGCCAACTCGAACGCTTAACGCACGGCTGTTTTTATTTATTTTCTCCAAAAGCCGCGAGTGTCGTCACTAACTCCGCATATTTATTGCCGTCGAATTCCGGCGAACCCACAATTTGTTTCACTTTCATAGATTACTATCAGATCAGAGGTGTGTACAGTATTAAACAAATTAGCTGTCTCTATATACATAGAGACAGCTAATTTGTTTATTATTGACGATAACAAATTTGACTGCCTCGGTGGCGTAGTGGGCGCATGCTCGACTGCCAATCAAGAGGTCCCGGGTTCGATTCAGGTTCGATTCAGGTCAGGCATAGTGTTAAATATTGGATTTTTCCATTAGGAATTATCTCAATAACTGCCTGGAGTCTGGAACTGTGCCCGGTATATGGCTCGCCCCCTATTACATGGGACCAATAACATACTAGCGAAATGTGTCTACTATGGGACTGAGTCCTGGGTACACCTCTGCCTACCCCTTCGGGAAAAAGGCGTGAATGTATGTTATGTTATGTAACAAATTTTAAATCACACAAAGGAAAGTTAAGCTCTGGCTTTTGGAATTTATATCATTAATCTGCCGAGTTTTTGAAAAACTAGCTGTTACCTGTGACTTCGTCCGCGTAGAATTTAAGTGTATATATTTTTTTATAACGGATCCCTAATAATTTTTCTTAAAAAAGCTTGAGTAACTATCAGCAGAGAAATATCAGCAGATAGCTGATCAGTGAAAGTCCCGTTAAAATCGATCCACCCGTTTCGGAGATTAGCGGCAACAGGCGGACAGACAAGTTTTTTAATTGTATTAACATTAACTTGTATATGCATTTATAATAATAAATATTAATTTTATATATAGTGTATAATATATATAGTGTATAATATATATAGTGTATAATATATATAGTGTATAATATATATAGTGTATAATATATATAGTGTATAATATGTAGTAGAAATACACAATTTAAACAAAAATTGCAATGATCTGTAAGAGGGATGTTTATCAGAGAAATAATAATTACTATTATATAAAGAGAGAAAGTGATCAAAACTATCAAAACTACTGGACCGATGATGATGAAATTTTGACAATAGATTATTTTTACAGTCTAGACAAGTAATAAGAAAGGATTTTTCAAAATTATACCCCTTAGTGAATTAAATAGGGGTTGAAAGTTTGTATGGAGTAGACTTCATTTTTCAGCCGATTAATTTAAAATTTTGTAGAAACATTCTAAAATGAAAATAATTAAACACGTGTTTCAGCGTTTTCAAAAATTTCAGCCCTTTTGTGGAAAAATAAAGTTTGTTATGAATATTTTAGTCCCAACTATGCTCCATAGATGGCGCTACAAAAAAAAATTAGAACTCGCTGACAACATTTTCTTCCAATACATAACTTTCCTAAGACCAACATTTTTAGGTAATCTAGTTCCAACATTGCATAATAGATGGTGTTCTGCAAATATTTAAAACGCGCTTATGATGTCGCTTCTCTTTACCATAGCTCCTTAAACTGGGTTGTAACGACATCGAATTATCGATGCTCTTTCAGTCTCATTTCAATGTTTCCGTAATCCGTATAATATGTCATCCGTATACCAATATCATAAAGAAAGAAACTTGAGTTTTTTATTTGCATCGAATAAGCTCCGAAAGTACTGTACCGATAAAAAGATCTTTCATTTATGAAAAGCTTAATTCAGTGTGACTGACATAGGTCAGGACTCAGGACTATAATATGAGGTTTTGAAACATATTAGGGATACGTAATTAAACTGCAATATTGTGAACTAAGGTGTCACATAATTACCAATAACTGGCGTGCGCTGTGAAATCTATTGATAGTAAAATAAAATAGGGGGAAAGAAACTTGAGTTTTGTATTTGCATCGAATAAGCTCCGAAAGTACTGTACCGATAAAAAAATCTTTCATTTATGAAAAGCTTAATTCAGTGTGACTGACATAGGTCAGGACTCAGGACTATATGAGGTTTTGAAACATATTAGGGATACGTAAGTAAACTGCAATATTGTGAACTAAGGTGTCACATAATTACCAATAACTGGCGTGCGCTGTGAAATCTATTGATAGTAAAATAAAATAGGGGTTTGTATTACTTACCAATATTTATAAAATAGTCCACGGACAAAATGTCCATCTATTTTTGTTTAGTCACGATAATCGAAACAGTCATTATATATGCATGCGCTGTGAAAAGTATTGGTGGTAGAATAAAGTAATGTACTAGGGGTTTGTAGTACTTATCAATATCTACAAAATAGTCCACGGACATTTATATCCATCTATTTTGGTTTAGTCACAATAATCAAATGAGTCATTAACTTTCATGCTCATTATTTTTCATGCAGTTTGAAAACTATTGGTGGTAGATTAAAGTAATGTACTAGGGGTTTGTAGTATTTACAAAATAGTGAACGGACATTATATTCATCTATTTTGGTTTAGTCACAATTATCGAAACAGTCATTATATTTTATGCATGCGGTGAAAACTATTCGTGGTAGAATAAAGTAATGTTCTAGGCCTAGGGGTTTGTAGTAATTATCACTATCTACAAAAAATAGTCTACGGACATTATATCCGTCTGTTTTGGTTTAGTCACAATAATCGAAGAAGTCATTATTTTTATGCGGCATGAAAATTAATGGTGGTAGAAATAATGTACTAGGGGTTTGTAGTACTTATATATCTTCAAAATAGGCCTCGGAAAATGTTTCCATCTGTTAAGTGTTGGTCACTGTAACAGAAATAGTCATTAATTTGCGTGCGCTGCGTAAACAAACCATTAGGGTTATATCTATAAAAATACAATGTATTACGAATTTACTCCTGTTAAAACGTTCACTATACCTACTTCTGCTACCCGTGCGAAGCCGGGGCGGGCCACTAGTAATTAATAATAGTATAGTCATAGCATTCTCAGCTTATGAATGAAAACACGGCTTAACGATACAGAGTAATGTAGATTTAGAGAGCTAGTGCACTGTACGAGTATGTGTAACTGCAGTGTAGTGATGCAATTTTGATAAGTTCTCTGCGCTTGTAATACATGTAAAACTGGTAAGCGCAGTGTGTGTCTGTACGTTGTACAAGTTCACTTTATACCAACACCTGCCACAAGAGAGAAGCTAATACAAGAGGTGAATATTTCACGAAAAGTGGAGCTCCTCTGTGTGACCAATAACATACTGGCGAAATGTGGGTGTATCTACTGTGGGACTGAGTCCTGGGTACACCTCTGCCTACCCCTTCGGGAAAAAGGCGTGAATGTATGTTATGTTATTTTATTTATTTATTTTGCCGTTGAAATAATAAAAATAAAATAAAGTTCATTAATAAAGATGCTCTTCATACAACAAACGTGCTTAATAAATTGTCACAATATAAGACTTTTACAGTAATAACGACAAATTCTTATACTCATTGGAATACTAGTTTATAAAGAATTTTATTGGGTAGGTGAGGAAAGTTGACACCTATAAATAGGTAGGCAATAAGTAATTGGTGGGTAGGAACCCTTCATATCCGAGTCCCATTTGCATTTGACCAGTTTATTATGATCGCTCTTTAAAGCGATGATAGCGGTCTATAGAAATAAATCGGATTGTGCATAAATTGGCACATGATTGGATTTTATTCGAGAACTCTTGGATGGTCACACCGGACTACCAGGACATTGAATACTTTCAATCGCGTCGGAACAAACGGTAACTGTTTGATGTAATATAATGGGTTGATTCCAGACAATTGAAGTAGATAAAAGCTTAGCTGGGGATTTCTTATCCCTTACTGAAGACCGGAATGATATGTAAATCTCTTTTTTATAAATAGTACAAATATTGTACATATATGACGAACTATTATAGCGAGTATTTATTTATTTATTACTTCTAAGTTGACATTACAGCGTAAAACCAAACCGCCAAACTTAGTGCTACTAAAAAGTTAATTAAATATATTAATAACTAACAATAACATAAAAATTATCATAACCTATTACATGAATACCGTTTTTCAAATTATGAATATAACCCAAGAGAATACATTCTTCTATAAAGTAAAATTTAAAATACATGTTATTTATATATTATGTTACCTAAAAAATATTTCTTTGCCAATTTATTAATATTAGAGGAACCAACATCTAGAGTCGCTATGTTGAGCTCACTCACAAAGAGGTTTAGATCCTTTTCTATTACTAGAGCATTAAGCAGTCGTAATGCTCTAGGTAGCGGAGAAAATTTCTTCAGCTTCGTCCTACAAATTGGCACCGCAAAGGGTCTATGTCGACGTGCTCTAAGATAACCTGACGTATCCGGTACCAATAAGTTTACTTCCTCCAGAACAATTGACAAATCTCCCAATGAGAGAGGTCTATGTCTAGACTTCCTACGGCTGGGACGACGACGATGACAGGTTCTAGAACGTACCAGTATAGTACGAAAGAGTGTATATTTTGAACTCTGGCATCGTTTACAAAACATATATCTGAGATACAAACTAACAAATAAACTGAAAGCTCCACCGAAACTTTTTAACGGCCGACTCTATGATAAGGACTACTTTCTGCTTCGCTGTGGATATAGTTTTTGTTGTCTTTGCGAAGTACACACTCCTTTGTAGAGATGTGTTCCGCATTACTTATAGTTTTGCTCATTCGGCCAAAATTATTCTAACGATTTAAATATATTTTGGGGTACGGACCTCATAAGGAATAAATTAAAAGCAAAAAAACATTTAAAAAAAAAGCTTTTAACTACTCCACCATCGTGGATGTCCGCCATATTGGATTTAGAATGACGCCAAATTATTTTTCGAGCTACTCTCAACAAGTCCTTTCATTTCATATCCATATTGTAGAAATGCATTAAAAATAACTATTCCGCCATCTTGGATGGTCCGCCATATTGGATTTAGAATGATGTCACAAACCATAAGGTGCATTGTCATCCAAACTAAACGTGTATACAAAATTTCAGCTCAATCGGTTGAAGATATCCACTTCAAAATTGAGTTCAAAGATTTCACCCGAACAAACATACTTACATACATTGCAAGTTAAATAAAAGCTTTTAAAAAAGGAACCCTTATAGGATCACTTTGTTGTCCGTCTGTCTGTCTGTCTGTCTGTAGACAATTTTTAACGGGAACGCGTGGAGGTATCAAGTTGTAATTGATATCAACTACTCAAATCTGCGGTCCCTTGTGACTATAAAAAAAAAATACATTTCCAAGTTCAAAAGTTAAATCAAAAGATATGGCCATTTTACTGCATATTGCCATACTTTGCGCAAGGAACCAATAGATGGCGCTGCATGTTCTCACGGATTGTTTTTTGGGATTGGAAGCAATTTGTTCAGGTATGGAACCCTAAACTATGCATACATACGTTTGCCTTAACAATTTATTTCTTTTCATATAAATAAATCAAAGAAATAATAATAATTAAGGTAATTTTCTTTTTTAACATAGTTAATGTAATTCACCGAAGCGAGTTATTATTAATATTATTAAACTCCAAGAGTTCCCAGAGTTCCCAGAGTTCTCTGGGTCCAGCGTTCAGCGAGGTAACATCTCGAGGAGCGGCGTCGTACTGAAATTTGTCGCCCTTACAGCGGAGTCAGAGTCTATTTCCTGATGATGCGTCGTGTAGACGCGAAACACGTGTCGATATATGAATGGTGTCACTAACAAAAAAACTACCTAATAGCATTTCCTCTTTGCATGCAATTTTGCGGGCGGGAGGGCGGTGCCCTGTGCATGTTGTTTTTGACACTAAAAAATCGGAACTAAAAACTAAATATTCTTGTTCTAGGAGTTTGCAATGGAGTTCCGAAAAGTAACGCCTAATTCAATCAATAATATTAATATTATTATTATTCTGCTAATAAAAAATATGCCGCGGTACCTGCTGCTTGGTGGTTCGCAACTATCGAAGTGTGGGTTCTATAGAAACGATCCTTGGGTACACCTCTGCCTACAACTTCGGGAAAAAGGTGTGATGTTATGTTATGTTATGTAAAAATTATGAAGCACAAGCAGGCTTTTAAAATTGACTTCAAAATTAAAATTGAGTTCATTAAGACTGTTATTTATTGGATCCAGGCAAGAAAAAAAATCACGTAAACTTGTTCTCTGACGTCATCATCATCATCATCTACTCGCGTTAGTCCACTGCTGGACATAGGCCTCTCCTTATTTCTGCTACTGACACCGGACCTCAGCTCTACTGATCCAGTTGCTACCGGCCATCCTACGCTACGTTTGCCCACTCGCGTATTGTTCTGGCGTAAATTCTTTCAAACGATAACTTGGGCTTGGCCGAATAAGTGTCGCTATGTCACATCACTAGTGTCTAGTGACCCAGTTCGGCATTATATTATAATACTGTTGTATAATACGCAGACATAAACACATAAAATAAAACAAAATCGCCAATAAGTATGGCAGGGTTTAGGAGGGAGGTCGTCGTTCATGTCATACACAAACATTGAATTGAATGAGAAATAAAAAGTGGCATATCTCCTCTAAAACTTCAAGGATATGATAATAATGTATGATTACGCGCGATGTTGTGACGAGCTCCCCAAAGTTTCAGTGAAAGGCAAACTATAACAAGAGTAGGTACCTCGTATAATATAGAGGTACTTAGTGAAGTTCACAATGTGCTCGTTACATTACCATTCGCTACATTGAAGCCTGACAACGAACACTAAGTTATTCATAAAACCAGTGATGATGGTTGATTTATACTTTACAATAATATAATTATTATAATTATTGTAGTTTTGTTCGCAAACGGAACACAAAAGCAAAGTTTTTGTTCGTATTTCATTTCATCTTCGTTCATTTTCTATGTTAATTAGTTATTATCATTGTAAAGACATAGATAGTTAGATAGATAAACACTTTATTGTACACCAAAACATGGACATAACAATACAGTAATAACAATCAAAAGCATAATTGATTGAATTTGGCGTTACTTTTCGGAACTCCATTGCAAACTCCTAGAACAAGAATATTTAGTTTTTAGTTTCGATTTTTTAGTGTCAAAAACAACATGCACAGTGCGCCGCCCTCCCGCCCGCAAAATTGCATGCAAAGAGGAAATGCTATGAGGTATTATTTTTGTTAGTGAGTTTTGTTTGTTTGTGAGTTTCTGGGTTCAGCGAGGTAACATCTCGAGGAGCGGCGTCGTACTAACATTTGTCGCCCTTACAGCGGAGTCAGAGTCTATTTGATTTGTGCGTCAAGTTTCACAAAAGCATTTTTTCATAGTAGGGGGCGAGCCTATTTCCATCTACCGGGCACAGTTCCAGACTCCAGGCAGTTATTGAGGAAAATTCCTAATGGAAAAATCCAACATTAACCCTTTGCCTGACCTAGGGATCGAACCCGGGACCTCTTGATTGGCAGTCGAGCATGCGCCCTCTAGGCCACCGAGGCAGTTAAGGTAAAATAATACCTAATAGCATTTCCTCTTTGCATGCAATTTTGCGGGCGGGAGGGCGGTGCACTGTGCACTGTGCATGTTGTTTTTGACACTAAAAAATCGGGACTAAAAACTTAATATTCTTGTTCTAGGAATTAAAAGTATTTTAGGCTAGTACAAGTGGCGGTCTTATCGCTTAAAGCGATTTCTACATATTATTATTATGTCGCTCGAAAACACGGGATATACCCGGTCTTTTGAAAGGCGTGCACGGAGACCATTTTTAAGTCCAACGTGCAGAGGCCCCTTTGAGCTTTTAATCTAAAGGTAATGTATAGCACCTATCGGGGTCTATCTCTGAAACCATCTACAGTTTTTTTTTTAAGATGAGCTCAAAGACAGCCTCCGCTAGGTACAAAGACTATTGTGAATGGATGGAAACTACTTGATTTGGCTATAGGTGTGATTTCTAGATGGATGGTAACCGGTCTATTGCTAGAGACTCCGGCACCTGCCACTTCCGTCTCATGGTGAAATATGACGGCAGGCGATGACTCGCCGCTCACTAAACGGACCCCCCAATAAAGGCCGCCCACCACATGAGAATAAGGGCGACGAGAGGGGCAACGTTGGTGTGAAAGGCTAAGGGTAGGAGAGGTGTCCCTGGACTTTAAATTATTATTATTATTATTATTTATATCATCCATATGGACCTGAAGCCGTTTCGACTATTGCTGATCTATGGTGGCAGTCCATTAAGATTATAATTCACTGCATAAGCCGGCTTAATATAGAAATTACCCGATTTTCCGAGGAGTGATGTGCTGTATCTCATCTGGGCGAATTATTTCTCGTCCCAGGTGGATACTTCTATTGAATATGAGTGGCCCGCATTCGCAGAGGACGTGCATAGCCGTCTCCACTCGGCTTCCTGGCCTGGCTCTATGTTAATAAAATGTGTGTATATCATATATGTAATAAGTAGTGATTTAGATTTTTGCGATTGCTACTACTATTCTTTAGATTTAAAATACAACTTTTAACTGATTTTGCCGCGTTTTGTTTTCCTGTACAAAATACTGTTATTTATTACAAATTCATAAGTAATTTATTACAAATGGACAAGTCAAAGCAACTTAGATCATTAAATCATAAGATTTATCGAAAGGAGCAAACTATGACAATTTGGACAGCTTCCTAAGCTCCGATCACCATCCTAACATTACAATAGTTGGTAAATAACTCAAGTGGCTTAAACAAGGTAAGTGTTAGTAAGTCGCCGGGCCCGGTAGATACAGTAAATATGTCGGAACCAGATCCCGGCGTCTCAAGTGGTCTCAACTCTCCTCCAGTAATGACGCATCGTTCTTAAGGGACACTATTAATGAGTACTCCTTCCTGGTTGTAATCCTGCTACCTACTCAGTAACCCAGGAGAACATTTCTATGGATATTTGTTGAATTTGTTATTATCTAATCCGTGTGTGGTCAACAGTAGTGACTGTGTTAAAGCTTTCTCTCGAAGACCTCTAACAAGACCAGATGATTATAGGTTATATTAATTCTACAGATTTATATTTGTATTATATACTTTAGATTTTCTAAAATAAATAAAAAGTCATTCTTATGAAATAGTGTACGTTTCTTTAATACAATCCCAAAAGAGATAACGGGGCTCTCAGAGGGTAAATTCAAACCTGTATAAAAACTACTTTACTAAAGAATGCTTATTATAAAGCCAATCAGTACACAGAGAACAAAGATGCTTGGAAACTTCTATATAGCCACCACCCGGAACCATACAAACAAACAAATAAATGAAATCAAACTAAATATTGTAAAACAAACAGTTGAAAATAATAAGCCCTACAAGTTTCTTGTGCGTTCTTCTTGTAGAGGTATATTTCCGAACGCACGGTAGACTCATTACTGTTTATATTCATTGACGTGCAAAAGTATTGTGACCTAATTGAACAAATCTTTTTGAGTTTGAGTTTATGTTGTGAGATTCAAACCCACGCTACCGATTGACTTGAAGTGTGTATAGATAGTTTTTAAATAAGTACTAGAATAACCCAGTATCGGTTGGGATCGCGATTCTAGAAGTTGTTGACTCATACGTCTACCTAGGACAAGTCGTAGTCCAACTCGGTAGGTCCAACTTCGAGAAAGAGGTCAATCGTCGAATCCAACTAGGCTGGGCAGCGTTCGAACACCTACGCAGTGTCTTTTCGTCCAAAATACCTCAGTGCCTCAAGTCGAAGGTCTTCGACCAGTGTGTGTTACCAGTGATGACTTACGGATCTGGAACGTGGTCCCTGACTGTGGGCCTTACCAAAAAGCTCAAAATAGCGCAACGAGCAATAGAGATGGCCGAGGGCTATGCTCGGGATTTCTCTGCGAGATCGAGTCAGAAATGAGGAGATCCGTAGACGAACGAAAGTTACCAACATAGCCCAGCGGATTAGCAAGTTGAAGTGGCAATGGGCAGGGCACATAGCACGTAGAACTGATGGCCGATGGGGCCGTAAAGTTCTCGAATGGAGACCACGGACTGGTAAGTGCAGCGTAGGACGTCCTCCCACAAGGTGGACAGACGATCTGATAAGTACGGCAGGAGCACGCTGGATGCAGGCCGCTTACAACCGGACTGGGTGGAAATCTAAGGGGGAGGCCTATATTCAGCAGTGGACGTCCTATGGCTGATATACTGATGATGATGACTAGAATAACAGGTATTACCTGTTACCACCTAGTTCGTACTTTTTAGCAATTGAAACCGCGACGAACGGATAAAAGATAAATTCTTATAATTTCGACGCAGATATAACTAGTAGAATTTTCAATATTCTACACATAATACTAATATTATAAATATGCGATAGTTTGTGAGAATGGATGGATAGATGTTTGTAACACTTTCACGCGAAAACTTCTTAACCGATTGGGCTGAAATTCGGTATGTATATAATTTAGAACGTGGAATAACATATAGTGTACATTTTATCTCTATACGCCCATGGGAACGAAGGCTACGCGGGGCGAACCGACGGACACGATTAGTTCTTTATATTTGTAAGGGTTTATCTATGTGAAATGTATTTCATTTACCTAATTAAATTGTCGAATGTCTCTCACTCGTGGCGTGTAGTATAAGCTAATGAATACCTGAGTTGAACGAGTTTAGTTCTCACGAATAGTTTGTATTTAGGTAATTACGAGAGTCGAGTGTGATTGTATACGAGCCAAAGTTTTTACATTAAATATCGCGGTAGGAACTAATTATCTACAACTTTAATACAAGTTTCAAGGAAGTTTAGGAATACGATTTAGAAAGTTTTTTTATAGATATATTATTGTCAGGTAAAGCTCTTTAAAAAGTTGTATGCAATATAATTACGGCGTACGTGTCTTCCCACCTGAATACGTATTGGGGTCTTCAAGAGAAGAGTGAATCTTCTAGGAAAGCGTGTTCCATCTTAGGCCTCATCTTCATCTCCCAACAGGTGAGATTGGGGTCAAACGCAGACCTATTTAATGTAAAAAAAAAAATTTACATAACGACGCACCCTGAGGTGTGAGACAGAGGTGTACCCATGCATATTAACAAACATCTTTAACAATTATGTTGTCAGTCTTATGATAATATATCTGGCCGCTAATGCTATCAATCAGGCACAAATAAAATTAAAAATCAAAACATATTTTTACTCGACTGCGAATGGGGCGGCTGGTTGAGGCAAAGTGGAACAATCTTTAATAAGGAGGGTTATTTGCTGATGTATTTACATGGATGGGTATGTAATACAATAAGAACTGTGATTGTGGGGAGGTCTAGTAAATGTTAAATTGCACATCTCATGCAGTGGCCTGACTGTCCCATAAAAGGTACAATGAAGGGCCTCTTCCAAGCTAACAACGACTCTATAGATCTGGCAAATTAGTGGACGGATATCCTCCTTATAAATCACAACTCTTGGTCCAATGTAAAGAAATTAACTAAAGAAATAAAACCTTTCGTGTGCTAACAACTCCCAGCGCCATCTAGTACTGACTTTTATGTGTGTATGTTTGTTACCTCAACGCTAAAACTGCTGAACCGATTAAACATTGATAGTTTTAATTATAATATTTAGATTCGCACTCGCTCCGTGTCATGTTCGTGCCACTGCAGAGTGTGCGTCGGAGGCAGAATTAAAAAAAATATATATATACTCGTATATAGAGACCTACAGGGAGGTTACATGTTCGGCCCGGTTGGTTTTGAGACGATGGGGCCTTGGGGTCTTGAGACTAAAAAGTTAATTAAAGACCTGTCGGTGCATCTCGTCGAGGCCTCTGGTGACCACAGAGCAGGTAGCTTCTTAGGCCAGCGTCTGAGCCTGGCTATACAACGCGGCAATGCTGCTTGCCTGTTGGGCACCATGGAGCCTCGCGGAGACGCACTACTAGTATAGACTCAAGTTATTTAATGTAATGCTCAAATATATTATAGATGATGTTGTAGGAATTTAGGAATTATAAGTATTTTAGACTAAAATATAATTAGGAACCTAGATAACTAGTGTCTCATATTTAGATATAATATAATATACATTTAATAACAATGGCTGACGAATGTAATTTATGTAACATGAGTTGTAGAAACTTGAAATAAATGATTATTTGCTTTGATTTAGTTTGACTTGAAAGTTGATATACAGTTGATCTAAGCTACATAGCTTAGACCCTGGAATAACATATTATGGAGCCCTTTTATCACGATATTCTCACTGGAACGATGATTAGGCGGGTAAAACAGCGGGCACAGCCGGTATTATAATCACCGTAGCCATTTTGACTCGAATAGAAGAAAAATCAGCAGCTATAGAGCGTCATAAAGTTAGAGTTAGAAACTAAACATTATAAGGTAATATGGTGTGCAAAGCGAGTCGTTAACGAGTGTAGTGCGACCGCGGCACGATGTAGCAGCTGCGGTGACACCCAATCAGACGACGAGCGGACATCGGACACACAGTGTACACACATACAGGCGACCTGCTAGTAGGTCGCATCATACATTCTAATAGACTGTACTATACTGAGTATTGTGAGGCTTCCAACTGTAACGATTGTCCCATATAGTCCTGGGAGAACCATCGACTAATATCTTGATTCGTAATCGGAGATCTTCGGAGACTTTATTTTTTATTTTTTTTATGATAGTTAGTGACAAGACGAGCAAATCAGGTGCCTGATAGTAAGCATCATGATTGCCCATATCAGACACCGTGCCACCCAGTGTTTTAAAATTCAAAATCTGCGGCATTGCACTGCGCCTATCACCCTAAGATATTAGTTCTTGAATCTCCTGATGCCCAGTAATTTCGCTGGTAACATTTCCCTTCAGACCGGAACACAGTAAAGTTTGCACATTACCGCTTGGCAGATGAATAACTGGCAAAGGTGTGGTACTTCCCCAGACGGCCCCCTGCAAAAGAGGCCTACAACGAGAGGCTACAACGTTAGACGTTTCACAGACGAGACGAAATCCAATGAAAATTTACCAAATCAATGTTTACCCTGTATAATATAATATTTTATTACTCCTGTTTTCTTCAATTATAAATTGACCCATCCAATAAATTTATATACTGATATTTTAAAGTGAACTATATTTCCTTTTAATTTATTTTCTTTTATAAACTCTTATTTGTTTTTGTAACACGTCTTTTCAAGCGAGTATAACTGGGATTTATAGTGTTACTCATATTCCAGATTCATATTATAATATCCATAATGTTGTGAGTTTTCGACTTCAAACATGAGTTAAGTCGTTGTATAAAACTTATGAACAGAATATAGTATTATTCTCTAAAAACCCGACCCACCGCTATCTAAAACCTTTTAAGGTTCCGATAAGTCCGATTACAATGATAAAATGGCTTTGACATCCTATCTCTTGGCAAATAAAACAAAAAAATCTTAAAAAAGAGCATTTTAGCGGTAATGTACTCTTCTGTCCCACCGTGCACTGCGTCACAAACGCCACCTATTACTAATTAGCTGTCCCATTCGTTAACGTGTCACCCTGAACTGTACACTGCAGCGCAACATAACGAGGTCGTCACAAACAAAACTCGCCTCAAACCTTGTTACACTACTGTTAACTGTTCTAAAACATGGCTTATACGCGGTTGCTGGACAAGTGTACCGCTGAATACCCGCAAATAGACGTACGTATTCCTGAATAGTTCACTACTCAAATATTAATTTGAATTTATACTCTAACAAAACGAATCCCCTATTACAATGGGTTATGTGGATAACTCTCCAAGGTGAAGAGCCTCTAGTCGATAGAATAATGTGTAGGTAAGGGAAGTCGGCAAATTGGATTCGTAACTTCGGAATAAGGATTGGCTCTGAGGACCGGGGCGTGTCAGGTTTGGAAGGGAAGCGGATGCGGCCGGTGCCGGGCCTGGTCGATGCTCTCGGGCGAAAACTGGACCCGCGCTCCGGCCTTCCGCGGATCTTCCTAGCCGTAAGGCCGTGTCGGTCGCGTTTCGGCGCGATTGGCCCGGTTCTGTACGACCGTCATTCAACGGTCAGCTCAGAACTGGCACGGACAAGGGGAATCCGACTGTCTAATTAAAACAAAGCATTGCGATGGCCCTCGCGGGTGTTGACGCAATGTGATTTCTGCCCAGTGCTCAGAATGTCAACGTGAAGAAATTCAAGCAAGCGCGGGTAAACGGCGGGAGTAACTATGACTCTCTGAAGAGATCATAGATGGTAGATGTAGGAGCGTCTGGCACAGCCGACAGGATTTGGAATCCTATTGGAGACCAATCTTGGAGGAGGTGTCCGGCGCTTCTGAGTCTACACCGGAGGCTTTGAGGGCGTTAGTCTGGGAAAAGCGGTACGGGGGCAACCGCGACTTTTCATCATTGATGACGCCTGTGTCGTCGAATGAGGTGAGGGCGACACAGATAGATATACACTCTGTTCCAGGGCCAGATGGGATTCGGCCGGACGAGTGGAATGGCGTGTCTGTGGAAGTATGAGCGGAGATCTTATCGAAGTGGTTTTCTGAGGGCGAGGTGCCGGAAAGATTACGACAATGTAGAACAGTCTTCGTGCGAAAAATTGATGTGCCGGGGCAACCAAGCGACTATCGTCCTATATCAATTGAGTCCGTCCCATTAAGGCAGCTACACTCAATTTTGTCACGAAGACTGCTCGCATGCAGTCCCCCAGATACGCGTCAGCGTGGTTTTGTCTGTACCGACGGTACGCTGGAAAACTAAGCAGTGCTGGACGCGGTTTTGAGGGACAGCAGGAAACGGCTGCGGGAATGCCATGTGGCAGTGCTCGATTTCTCTAAGGCCTTCGACACAGTGTGGCATGCGGCACTGCTAGAAGTGCCGAGGGGCCTGCCACAGGCATTCTGCAACTACATCACTAGGCTATATCAATTAGCTACGACGACGTCTTAGCTGTCGGGGGCGATACTAGTGATCCTGATGTGATTGGGCGGAGGGTTCGCCAAGGCGACCCATTGTCGCCGATTTTATTTAATACTAGCGACCCGCCCCGGCTTCGCACGGGTAGCAGAAGTAGGTATAGTGGACGTTTATCAGGAGTAAATTCGTGATACATTGTATTTTAATAAATATAACCCTAATGGTTTACGCAGCGCACGCAAATTAATGACTATTTCTGTTACAATGACCAAACCTTAACACATGTTATAATTTATCGTGGGCTATTTTGAAGATATTGATGAGTACTACAAACCCCTAGTACATTACTTTATTCTACCACCAATACTTTTCACACCACATGAAAAATAATCACTGCTTCGATTATTGTGACTAAACCAGAAAAGATGGATATAATCTATGTATACTGTTTTGTAGGTATTGATAATTAATACAATCCCCTAGTACATTACTTTAATCTACCACCGTTAGTTTTCACACCGCATGAAAAATAATCACTGCTTCGATTATTGTGACTAAACCAAAAAAGATGGATATAATCTATGTATACTGTTTTGTAGGTATTAATAAGTACTACAAACCCCTAGTACATTATTTTACTCTACCACCAATAGTTTTCACACCGCATGAAAAATAATCACTGCTTCAATTATTGTGACTAAACCAAAATAGATGGATATAATCTATGTATACTGTTTTGTAGGTATTGATAAGTACTACAAACCCTAGTACATTACTTTACTCTACCACCAATAGTTTTCACACCGCATGAAAAATAATCACTTTTTCGATTACTGTGACTAAACCAAAAGAGATGGATAGAATCTATGTATACTGTTTTGTAGGTATTGATAAGTACTACAAACCGCTAGTACATTACTTTACTCTACCACCAATAGTTTTCACACCGCATGAAAAATAATCACTGCTTCAATTATTGTGACTAAACCAAAATAGATGGATATAATCTATGTATACTGTTTTGTAGGTATTGATAAGTACTACAAACCCTAGTACATTACTTTACTCTACCACCAATAGTTTTCACACCGCATGAAAAATAATCACTTTTTCGATTATTGTGACTAAACCAAAAAAGATGGATAGAATCTATGTATACTGTTTTGTAGGTATTGATAAGTACTACAAACCCCTAGTACATTACTTTACTCTACCACCAATAGTTTTCACACCGCATGAAAATAATCACTTTTTCGATTATTGTGACTAAACCAAAAAAGATGGATATAATCTATGTATACTGTTTTGTAGGTATTGATAAGTACTACAAACCCCTAGTACATTACTTTACTCTACCACCAATAGTTTTCACACCGCATGAAAAATAATCACTTTTTCGATTATTGTGACTAAACCAAAAAAGATGGATATAATCTATGTATACTGTTTTGTAGGTATTGATAAGTACTACAAACCCCTAGTACATTACTTTACTCTACCACCAATAGTTTTCACACCGCATGAAAAATAATCACTTTTTCGATTATTGTGACTAAACCAAAAAAGATGGATATAATCTATGTATACTGTTTTGTAGGTATTGATAATTAATACAATCCCCTAGTACATTACTTTAATCTACCACCGATAGTTTTCACACCGCATGAAAAATAATCACTGCTTCGATTATTGTGACTAAACCAAAAAAGATGGATATAATCTATGTATACTGTTTTGTAGGTATTAATAAGAACTACAAACCCCTAGTACATTATTTTACTCTACCACCAATAGTTTTCACACCGCATGAAAAATAATCACTTTTTCGATTATTGTGACTAAACCAAAAAAGATGGATATAATCTATGTATACTGTTTTGTAGGTATTGATAAGTACTACAAACCCCTAGTACATTATATTATTCTACCATCAATGCATTTCACAGCGCACGCAAATTTATGAATATGGTAATTATATTATGTAACACCTTGGTTCACAATATTGCAGTTTTCTTACGGATCCCCATTTTTTTTCAAAATCTCATATAGCCTATGGCACTCACACTGAATTAAGCTATCCATAAGTGAAAGAATTTTTAAAATCGGTCCAGTAGTTTCGGAGCCTATTCGTTACAAACAAAAAAACAAAAAAACAAAGTTTCTCTCTTTATAATATTAGTATAAGTATAGAAGTATAGATGGTGCTAGATCTGGTACTCGCCAACCTGCCACAGGACGTCGGCTATAGGCTAGAATTAGAGCGAGTCTCGGCCCTAGCCTATGCCGACGACTTAGTTTTACTATCAGGTTCGAGGATTGGCATGCAGAGTGCCATCGATTGCGTAAATAATATTGGTTTGACTGTGGGACTGAAACTAAATCATTCCAAGAGTTCGATCCTTTCAATGATTCCGGATGGGAAACACAAGAAGGTACTACCTCACGACTCGGACTTTTAAAATTTGTCGGAGGTGGTTAAGACAGGTCGATTGTGTGGAACAATGGAGATATTTGGGGGTTGACTTCCAGTCCTCTGGTGCGGTGACAATTGAACACGACATCAAAGTGGCTCTCCAGAACATCGGGAGAGCACCACTAAAGCCCCAACAACGTCTGGAGATATTAAGGGTTCACTTAATTCCGCGGTATATTTATGGGCTTGTTTTAGGGAATATATCGGACCAGAGGCTACGAGTTCTGGACATTCAGCTTAGAGCTGCCATTCGTTCATGGTTGCGTCTGCCGGGGAATGTGCCCACGGCCTATTTTCACGCCGCGGTCAAAGATTCACCTTGCGGTTCCCTCTTTTAGGTCAATGATACCGGACCTTATTTTGAGAAGGTATAGCCGCTTGGCCTCCTCCACTTGGGGTACAGCTAAAGCCGCTGCTCGATCCGATCGGGTCAGAAAGAAGTTGCGTTGGGCAAAGGATCACTTTGAAAAGCTTTCGGTTTTGAATGATACAACTGGTGTAAGGTCGGAGGCGGGATATTGGTCTGGGAAATTGCACGAGTCTGTCGATGGATTCGTATTGCGTGAATCGGCAAAATGTGTTCAAATCAAATCATATCATTTATTGCGGATAAGGGTAACATGATAAAGATGTTATGTGGACATAGGATCGCCTTATTCTACCATACGGCATGCAAACATAGGTATTCTTATTCTTATTATTACAATTATATAGATTAATGTTAATTTCATAGTTATAAGTAGGTCCAGAATTTAGTGTAGGTATAACAATTATTTTAAATATTTAAATTTCATGTCAAAAAGATTTGTCTGATAAATACTCAGCTGTTGTACGTTGCTCACTGTTGCGTCCACTAAGTGGTTACGAGAGCAGAGCTCATGGTTTAGTGGTCGTGACTTTGTTCAGTTTGTGCATCCCCATATCAATACCCTTCCTTCGAGAGTACGTAATTCTAGAGGGCGTAGAGATGCGCTCACCGAGCTCAATTGTCGAGCAGGGTGTATGGTGCGGGAAACGACGGCACAAACAATACAACAATGCCACCGCACGCACGGTGGGAGAGTGCTAAGGCATAATAAGTGTTGTGCTCGGAGTTGGTCCAGCAGGGTTGGACAGTGGAAGAGGAGCCCGTCATACGCACGGCAGTGGGGGTGAGGAAGCCCGACATAATTGCGGCTAAGGATGGGAAAGGGGTCATTATGGACGTGCAGGTGGTCTCGGGCCAGCGACCGCTCGACGACGCTCATCGTGAGAAGCGTGCTAAGTACAGGGATCACGATGAGTTAGTTGAGTTGGTCGCAGGTAGACTGAGGGTGCCGCGCGCTAACGTCCACACGACCTCTTGTACCATTTCTTGGCGGGGGGTGTGGAGTGTTGGCTCCTATCGAAAGCTTACTGCTGGCGGGAGTAACTATGACTCTCTTAACCCTAGCCGTACAGTGAACGAATGTAACATCTTAATCGCGTCCGGGAGTGTCCAGATGGAGGAACAGGTATATGTGTTGGTTATGGGAGGTGGAAGACGGTGACGGTTCGAGGTGGAGGTTGGTGTGGATAACAGGATGGTTATAATTTATGTGGGGAATGAGAGTATTTATGTAATTATTTTTTAATTTTTATGTAAATATTTTTATTTTTTATTTTATAATAAACCTGTTCTTGTATTTGGATGTTTCTGTGAAGTAGTTAGGTTCTTTTCTCAGGGTGACTCTGTTGCCGAACTGTCTAAGGCTGCAGGGGGTTGTAACCGACCGGAGAGTAGATATAGTTACTCCGACCATGACTGTGGGAGGGTCATGGTTGCCAATGGGGCTTTGCACATCTCTAAGCCCAACTCCTACCCTCAGCCTGCTCGTGGCGCCGCTGCTGGAACTGATGAGGGGGGGGGATAACGCCCAGATCTAAACGGATTTTGGTTAAACTGGGGTGATCCGAATTTTGTCTCCAAGGGCGTTATCTTGTTATTTGTTAGGAGGCATTTGCGTGTTTTCCCATAGGTACCACAGCTAGATGGACAGGATGGAGCTGTGACATCTATGTGGCTTGTTCCCTCTTCCTCCCTTAGGGGAGTACGTACACCTTTCCAACTATGGTGGAAGTTGGGTGAGGTTTGACCATTGCGTCAAATAGGCTCCATAAGAGCGGCTCTGTTCGCTAAGTCTTCGGCTTGCTTAGGAGGAGCCACTACAATTAGTCGAGGGCGAAAGTTGGTTTGTGGGTCAGCAGCCCCTTACCAATTATTTAATTATCGCTAGTAGTTACGAAAGAGAATCGTCAATGGCCGTCCTCCCGCAGGGGGCGGCTCCAGCGACATTAAATTCGGTCTCGCATACTGATGCTGGACATTCTGCAGAATGGTGTTGTCCTATATGTCGAAGGACGTTCACGACGAAAACAGGGTTAGGAGTCCACAAGAGGCGTGCGCACCCTGTTCAGGCCAACGAGGAGGCCGCTCCATCTCAGGTTAAGAGGAGATGGCGTCCAGAGGAGGATGCTTTACTGGCCCGTATGGAGGCTCGTTTGTTGCATGCTGGTGGGAATTGCACGAATGTAGACCTGTTACGGGAACTACCTCACTTAGGTAGAACCCTTGAATCAGTAAAGGGTCATAGGCGGTCAGTTGCCTATAAGACCCTAGTGAGACAATTTCTCACCGAACTTGAAAGTCAAGGGCAATCTACTGAGGTGCAGGTGGTTGTTAACAGGGATTCGGTAGGGCCCACCAGTATTGAGATAGACGGGGATACGGTTTTGCCGTGTGAGGTGCCTCAGTCGACGTCGACCGAGATGCCGGTGTCGTCCGCTGTTAGGTCTGCGGAACTGGAGGAGGTAGTGCGGCAGTTACTTTCAGTGGCTGCTGCGCGCCAACTAAGGAACCGCAACCTGGCTCGGACTGGTGTAAGTAGGAACGGCGATCAACTAGCCGGTATGAATTCTAGGCAGAGGAGGAGGGTGGAGTATGCTCGCGTGCAGGAGCTGTTCAAAAAGTCGCAAAGTCGTGCGGCACAAGAAATTATTGATGGTAGATGTAGGAGCGTCCGGCACAGCCGACAGGATTTGGAATCCTATTGGAGACCAATCTTGGAGGAGGTGTCCGGCGCTTCTGGGCCTACACCGAAGGCTTTGGGGGCGTTAGCCCGGGACGAGCGGTACGGGGGCAACCGCGATTTTTCAGCATTAATGATGCCTGTGTCGTCGGATGAGGTGAGGGCGACAATTATAGATAAACACTCTGCTCCGGGGCCGGATGGGATTCGGCCGGACGAATGGAATGGCGTGTCTGTGGAAGTACGAGCGGAAATCTTGTCGAAGTGGGTTTCAGAGGGTGAGGTGCCGGAGAGATTGCGACAGTGTAGAACAGTCTTCGTGCCAAAAGTTGATGTGCCAGGGCAACCAAGTGACTATCGTCCTATTTCAATTGCGTCTGTCCCATTGAGGCAGTTACACTCAATTTTGGCACGAAGACTGCTCGCATGTAGTCCGCCAGATACGCGTCAGCGTGGTTTTGTTTGTACGGATGGTACGTTGGAAAACTCGGCAGTGTTGGACGCGGTTTTGGGGGACAGCAGGAAAAGGCTGCG
This sequence comes from Hemistola chrysoprasaria, assembly GCA_947063395.1. NCBI lineage: Eukaryota > Metazoa > Arthropoda > Insecta > Lepidoptera > Geometridae > Hemistola > Hemistola chrysoprasaria. Next base: position 264,819 of record OX346732.1, read on the forward strand.
GGAATGCCATGTGGCAGTGCTCGATTTCTCCAAGGCCTTCGACACAGTGTCGTATACGGCACTGCTAGAGGTGCTGAGGGCGAGGGGCCTGCCACAGGCTTTCTGCCACTACATCACTAGGCTATATCAGTCAGCTACAACTGTTTTAGCTGTTGGTGGCGATACGAGTGAGCCTGTAGTGATTGGGCGAGGGGTTCGCCAAGGTGACCCATTGTCGCCGATATTGTTTAATATGGTGCTTGATTTGGTGCTCGCCAACCTGCCGCAGGACGTTGGCTATAGGCTAGAATTGGAGAGAACCTCGGCCCTAGCCTATGCCGACGACTTAGTGTTGCTTTCGGGTTCGAAAATTGGAATGCAGAGCGCCATCGACTGTGTAAATGATATTGGTATGACCGTGGGACTGAAACTTATCTTTCGAAGAGTTCGATCCTATCTATGATTCCGGATGGGAAGCGTAAGAAGGTCCACTACCTAACGACTCGGACTTTTAAAATTGGTCGGAGGTGGTTGAGACAAGTTGATTGCGTAGAACAATGGAGATATTTAGGAGTCGACTTCCAGTCCTCTGGTGCGGTGACTATCGAACAGGACATCAAAGTGGCTCTCGAGAACATCCGGAGAGCACCGCTAAAGCCCTAACAACGTTTGGAAATATTAAGGGTGCATTTAATTCCACGTTACATTCATGGGCTAGTCTTAGGGAACATATCGGACCAGAGGTTGCGAGTATTGGACATACAGCTTAGAGCGGCCATTCGGTTATGGTTGCGTTTGCCAGGGGACGTGCCCACGGCTTACTTTCACGCCGCGGTCAAGGATGGTGGCCTTGCGGTCCCCTCTTTTAGGTCCATAGTACCGGACCTTATATTGAGAAGGTATGGCCGCTTGGCCACCTCCACTTGGGGTGCAGCGAAAGCCGCGGCTCAGTCCGATCGGGTGAGGAAGAAGTTGCGATGGGCAAAACATCATTTCGAGAAGCTTTCGGTGTTGAATGAAACAACTGGTGTAAGGTCAGCGGCAGGGTATTGGTCTGGGAAGTTGCACGAATCGGTCGATGGATACGAGCTGCGTGAATCGGCAAAATGTGTTGCGTCCACTAAGTGGTTACGGGAGCAGAGCTCCCGGCTTAGTGGTCGCGACTACGTTCAATTTGTGCATACCCATATCAATGCCCTGCCCTCGAGAGTGCGTAATTCTAGAGGGCGTAGGGATGCGCTCACCGAGCTCAATTGTCGAGCAGGTTGTATGGTTCGGGAGACGACGGCACACACAATACAACAGTGTCACCGCACGCACGGTGGGAGAGTGCTGAGACACAATAAGGTGGCCGAAGTGTTGTGCTCGGAGTTGGTCCAGTTGGGTTGGACGGTAGAGGTGGAGCCCGTCATACGCACGGCAGTTGGGGTGAGGAAGCCCGACATTATTGCGGCCAAGGATGGGAAGGGGGTCACCGTGGACGTGCAGGTAGTCTCGGGCCAGCGACCGCTCGACGACGCTCATCGTGAGAAGCGTGCGAAGTACGGGGATCACGATGAGTTAGTTGAGTTGGTCGCAGGTAGACTGAGGGTGCCGCGCGCTAACGTCCACACGACCTCTTGTACCATTTCTTGGCGGGGGGTGTGGAGTGTTGGCTCCTATCGAGAGCTTAAAAAGCGTTTAGAGATCAGGGAGTGTTTTTTCCAGGTGGTGCCCTCGTTAGTGTTGAGAGGATCTCATATGAGCTGGACACGGTTCAACACTACAACAACGACTGCAGGAGGTAGAGTATGAGTGTGGGAGGCACTGCGGAAGTGGGCTGACGTCGTGCCCAGGTCCGAAACCCTGCCGGTGGTTTGGTTAGAATTTAACATCGTTTCGGTAGCCGCTTACAACTAAACGGCGCAATATAGCATCCATTATATTTGCAGTAGAGGGATCAGCAGGGCCCATCTATGGTGGTCTCGTTATTCATAATGATTAAACGTTCTTTCACGAGCTTTTGCCGGTCAGTGCCGCTGATTGAATCTCTAAGCGGCCTTGGTAGAGTGTTGACTGGAAGACGGCCACTAGACGAATCGCATGTTGATGCTTGAGATGGTCGCAGGTAGACTGAGGGTGCCGCGCGCTAACGTCCACACGACCTCTTGTACCGTTTCTTGGCGGGGAGTGTGGAGTGTTGGCTCCTATCGGTAGCTGAAAAAGCATTTGGAGGTCAGGGAGAGCTTTTTTCAGGTGGTGCCCTCGTTGGTATTGCGGGGATCTCACATGAACTGGACGAGGTTCAACACTTCAACAACAACTGCAGAAGGTAATATATGAGTGTGGGAGACACTGCGGAAGTGGGTTGACGTCGTGCCCAGGCCCGAAACCCTGCCGGGTGTTGCTTACTTGTAAGCTTCATCCAGATTACACTATAGTTTGGTTAGAGTTTAGTCAGGTGGAGGACGGTGATGGTTCGAGGTGGAGGTTGGTGTGGATAACCAGATGGGTTATAATTTATGAATATAAGCGAATTTGTTTTAATAAACCTGTTTTTGTATTTGGATATTTCTGGGACGTGGTTAGGTTCTTTTCTCAGGGTGACGTTGCCGAACTAAGGTTTCAGGAGTTGTAACCGACCGGAGAGTCTTCATAGTTACTCCGACCATGACCGTGGGAGGGTCATGTTGCCAAGGGGGCTTTACACATCTTTAAGCCCAACTCCTACCCTCAGCCTGCTCGTGGCGCCGCTGCTGTAACTGATGAGGGGGGGAGGATTGGGTTATAATTTTTGTATGGAATAAGCGAATTTGTTTTAATAAACCTGTTTTTGTATTTGGATATTTCTGGGACGTGGTTAGGTTCTTTTCTCAGGGTGACGTTGCCGAACTAAGGTTTCAGGAAGCACAAAAGGGTGCACTACCTCACGACGCGGAATTTTAAAATTGGTCGGAGGTGGTTGCGGCAGGTTGATTTTGTGGAGCGTTGGAGGTACTTGGGTGTTGACTTCCAGTCCTCGGGTGCGGTTACAATAGAACATGACATCAAAGTGGCTGTCGAGAATATCAGGAGAGCTCCACTGAAGCCCCAGCAGCGTTTGGAGATATTAAGGATTCACTTTATTCCACGTTATATTCATGGGCTTGTTTTAGGCAATATATCGGACCAGAGGCTGAGAGTCCTGGACATTCAGCTGAGAGCTGCCATTCGCACTTGGTTAAGACTGCCGGGGGATGTGCCCACGGCTTATTCCTTTTCATGCCGCGGTCAAGGATGGTGGCCTAGCGGTCCCCTCATTTAGGTCAATGGTTCCTGATCTTATTTTGAGAAGGTATGGCCGCTTGGCTAGTTCCACTTGGGGTGCAGAAAAGCCTGCTGCACAATCCGATAGGGTAAGAAAAAAGTTGCGTTAGGCTAAAACACACTTTGAAAAGCTATCGGTCGAGAATCCGACGACTGGCGTAAGATCGGCGGCGGGGTATTGGTCTGGGAAATTGCACGAATCAGTCGATGGCATTGAGTTGCGGGAGTCGGCAAAATGATTTGTGTCCACTAAGTGGTTACGTGAGCAGAGCTCACGGTTTAGTGGTCGTGATTTCATTCAATTCGTGCATACCCATATCAATGCACTTCCGTCGAGAGTACGCAATTCTAGAGGGCGTAGAGCTCTGCGCTCACCGAGCTCAATTTTATTTTATTTAATTGTTGAGCAGGTTGTATGGTGCGGGAAACAATGGCACACACAACAATGCTACCGCACGCACGGTGGGAGAGTGCTGAGGCATAATAAGGTGGCCGAAGTGTTGTGCTCGGACTTGGTCCAGCAGGGTTGGGCAGTAGAGGAGCCCGTCATAAGCACGGCAGTTGGGGTGAGGAATCCCGACATAATTGCGGCCACGGATGGGAAGGGGGTCATTGTGGACGTGCAGGTGGTCTCGGGCCAGCGACCGCTCGATGACGCTCATCGTGAGAAGCGTGCTAAGTACAGGGATCACGATGAGTTAGTTGAGTTGGTCGCAGGTAGACTGAGGGTGCCGCGCGCTAACGTCCACACGACCTCTTGTACCATTTCTTGGCGGGTAGTTTGGAGCGGGGGCTCCTATTTATATTGTGTGTCACAGTAAACTGCTCGAGAAGCTGTACAGGTATGGAATTCGGGGACCTGCATACCACTGGCTCAAATCGTATTTATCGGAGAGAACTCAGTGTGTGCAAATCAGTAGTCTTAATAAAGAAACTAACACTATCGAAACATTTGCCTCGACTTACCTGCCTAATAGATTTGGAGTCCCTCAAGGGAGTATTCTGGGGCCATTTCTATTTTTATTATATATTAATGACCTTCCAAATGCACTACGCCACCCGTGTATACTGTTTGCAGACGATACAACAATAGCAGTTGAAGGGAATGTAGGGGATAAGATTAACTATGAGAAGGAGGTCAATGAAGCTGTGGCTGGTGCTATTCATTGGCTAACAGCTCATAACCTGCAGGTTAATATTGAGAAAACAAAATTATTCCAGTTCCACACCATAAATAGTACTCCCCCAGAGTTAAATGTAATGTATAAAGATAAGCCCATTGAGAAGACAAGTTGCACAAAATTTCTTGGTATAACGATAGACGCAAATTGCTTCTGGAAGCAGCACATTGAGTCCTTGTGTCCCAGACTGAATAGTTTTGTTTTCCCGCTAAGACGAATTTCACAAACTGTGACAAAGGAAGCTGCCATTACCGCTTACTATGGATGTGTAAATTCGATACTGCGTTATGGGATTATAATCTGGGGCAGGAGTACTGAGTTAGACCAAATATTTCTCATTCAAAAGAGATGTATCCGTGCAATATTTGGGATAAGACAGACGGATTCATGTCGACCATTTTTTAGGAAACATAAAATTCTAACTGTGACTTCATTGTATATCCTGGAAATTGGTTTATTTGTTTTTAAACATAAAGACATGTTTCAGCTAGCCAGCACTTTGAGTAACCATCATGGCACTCGGGCCCAGTTTAAGGAGAAATTATTTCGTGAAAGTACTAGACTGACATTGACATGGAATAATTGTAATATAATGTGTGTTAAAATATTTAATAAAATCCCTGACTCTTTCAAAGATATGACATTTAATAGATTTAAGAATAATTTACTGACGTGGCTTGCCGAACAATGTTTTTATAGTTTGAATGAATTTTTTGATTATAAGATTTAATACCAATTATTTAATGATTATTCAAATACTTAATATTTTATGTAAAGGTAATTAATAAATTGTATAACATATATAAATGTCCAACGCCTGAAAAGGCAGATTTGAGCTGAACCTGTTATGTAAATGTGAACTATATGAACCTTAAATCTTGGGAATAAATGATTATGATTATGATTATTATGATTATCGGGAACTGAAGAAGCATTTGGAAGTCAGGGAGAGCTTTTTCCAGGTAGTGCCCTCGTTGGTATTAAGGGGTTCACACATAAATTGGACGAGGTTCAACACTTCAACTACAGCAGGAGGTACAGTATGAGTGTGGGAGACACTGCGGAAGTGGGCTGACGTCGTGCCCAGGCCCGGAACCCTGCCGGGTGTTGCTTACTTAGTAAGCCTCATCCAGGTAACGCAATGGTATGGTTAGAATTTAACATCGTTTTTGGGCCGATTTCATCCAAACGGCGAAATATAGCTTCACTATATGCAGTAGAGTGGGAGCAGCAGGGCCCATCTATGGTGGTCTCGTTAGTCATAATGATTAATCGTTCTTTCACGAGCTTTTGCCGGTCAGTGTCGCCGACTGAATCTCCTAGCGGCCTTGGTAGAGCATTGACTGGAAGACGGCCACTAGACGAATCGCATGTTGATGCTTGAGATGATAGCCAAATGCCTCGTCATCTAATTAGTGACGCTTAAAGCAAGCGCGGGTAAACGGCGGGAGTAACTATGACTCTTTTAAACCTAGCCGTACAGTGCGCGAATGTTACATCTTATTTGCGTCATGGGAGTGTCCGGATAGATAAATTGGTATATGTGTTGGTGATTGCAGGTGAAGGATGTGGTTGATGGTTCGAGGTGGAGGAAGGTGTGGATAATTAGATGGGTTATAATTTATTTATTGGAAAAGCGTATTTATGTAAGTATTTTTTTATTTTACATATTTTATAAAAGGTAAAACCTGTATTTGTATTCGGATATTTCAGTGGATAGGTTCTTTCTTTTTCCTAGGGTAACTCTGTTGCTGAACTGTCTAAGGTTTCAGGGTGTTGTAACCGACCGGAGAGTCTTCATAGTTGCTCCGACCATGACTGTGGGAGGGTCATGGTTGCCAATGGCGCTTTACACATCTTTAAGCCCAACTCCTACGCTTGATCCCTCTTCCTCCCTTAGGGGAGTGCGTACACTTGTCCAATTATGGTGGAAGTTGGTTGAGGTTTGACCAAGGCGTCGAATAGACCCTATATTGGGTGAACTTCGGTTCGCCAAGTCCCCAGCTAGCTTCGGAAGGGTCACTACAAATAGCAGGGGGCGAAGGCTGGTTTGAGGGTCAGTAGCCCCTTACACTGGTTTTAACTAATTGCTACGACAAACATAAGAGAAATGTCAATAGCCATCCTCCAGCAGGGGGTGGCTCCAGCGACGTATAATCAAACCTTAAACACTCGTACTGTGCAGCCTGCGGGCCCCAGTGGAGTTGTGGAATGGACCTGTCCAGTATGTAAGAGAAAGTTCACCATAAATACTGGATTAGGTGTGCATAAGAGGCACGCGCATCTAGTCTTGGCTAATGAGGAAGCGGCGCCCGCCCAGGTTAAGCGGAGATGGCAGTCGGAGGAGAACGCCTTGTTGGCGCGTACCGAGGCTCAGCTATTGCGTGATAGTGGGAAGTGTACAAATATAGATAAAATATAGATCTTATGGAGCGTTTACCTAATTTAGGTAGATCACTAGAGTCTAATAAAGGGCACAGGCGTTCTGACGCATATAAGTCCTTGGTGAGGACATACCTCACAGAGTATGAACAACAACAGAATATCGATGAGGTGCCGGTAGACAATGAAGACTCCTCTCTTCCTACTAGCACTGCAGTGGCTGTACGGTCCGGCCGTGCGAGGCGCCTCAGCCCCTGTCCTGCAACGCGCCTGTTTTGTCTCCGGCGGAGTCGAGAGGACTTGACGCGGTTGTGGAGGGGTTGCTTTCAGTAGCCACTGCACGCCAGTTGAGGAATCGGAACCGAGCCGGGACCGGTTCTACCGGTACCGGCGGAAGAGCCTTGGAAAGACATCTAGAGGTGCGGGTTTGAATTCCAGGCAAAGGGGAAGAGCAGAGTATGCTTGGGTGCAGCAACTCTTTAAAAAGTGTCAGAGCCGCGCGGCAGCTGAAGTGATAGACGGTCGATGCAGGAGTGTGCGACATAGTCGTCAGGATTTGGAATCCTATTAGAGACCGATTCTGGAGGCTATGTCCTCGGCTCCTGGGCCTACACCGGAGGCCCTGAGGGTGTCTCCGATTTCCTCAGACGAGGTAAAGGGGGCACGTGTGGATCTGCAATCCGCTCCTGGACCGGATGGTATCTGGCCTGACGAGTGGAATGGAGTGGCTGTTGAGACTAGAACTGCTCTATTTTCGAGATGGTTACTTCAAGGCGAGGTACTTGAACGATTGCGGCAATGTAGGACAGTTTTTGTTCCCAAGGTTGATGAGCCGGGAGAACCCAGTGACTATCG